>NDGN011446971.1:0-15327 GCA_002564285.1 Tympanoctomys barrerae
CTCCTCCTCCTCCTCCTCCTCCTCCTCCTCCTCCTCCTCCTCCTTTGACAGGATCTCACCATGTAGTTCAGGCTGGGCTTCAACTCACTATGTGGCCCAAGCTGGCATCAAACTCACAGCAATCCTCCTGCCTCAGCTTCCCAGGTGGTGGGATTACAGGCATGCACCACCACACCAACTCTTCGTCCTCCTCCTTTGTCTTCTTCTTCATTTATTCTTTGTGGGGAGAAAAATGAACCCAGGCTCTTTTCACTAAGCTACATCTCCAGCACTTTTTTTTTTTATTTTTCATTTTGAGACAAGATTTGTCAGTCAGTAAGTTGCCCGGACTAGGCTTGAATTTACAATCCTCCAGCCCCAGGCTCCCAGAGTGCCGGGATTACGGGTGTATGCACTTCCATACCTGGCAGCAATGGCTACTGCAAAGGTGTGAAGTTTCCACTGGGGGTGATGACAATTTTCTGGAGCCAGATAGTGTAGATGACTACTCAACATTGAAGCTGTTCAATGACACCGAATCATATACCTTAAAATGGTATATTTTATGTTTTGCGTATTTCACAAAACTTTTTTCTTAAGTAAACCTTTAAATCCCGACCCTGGCACCATAGTTCTTTGGTTTGGTTCTGACTTGGTAGCCAAATAGCTAAAGACTGAGTCCCTTGTGACAACTGTTGACTAGGAGGCACTAGTCAAGCCATGTAGCAGACTTGCATCTGGGGTTAGATTGGCTTGTTGGTACCGCGGCATGACCTTCATGCCTGAACCTTAATGTCTTCAAAACACAACTAGCACAGTGCTGAAAGATAATTTATTTTAGCTTCTTTTTCAGTGCCTAAGCCATATAACCTTATTTTAAAAAATCTAAACAACATAAACGTGATGACCCCCCACCTCTGACCTGGGTTTAGCCACCGCCATCTACAACCCGGCGTACACCCTTTCAGACTTTTCTCTACTCACAGGCAAACATCTATATATCAATGTGCCTATTACTGTTGAAGGCTTTGGTTTTACAAAAATGAACTCATGCTGTCCATAATGGTCTGCGATGTGCTCTTCCCCCCACTCAATACCACACCACAAAAATCCTCCTGCATGCATGCACACACACATGCTTATCTCCTTCTTTTTAATGTCTGCAGCACATGGCTCTATCCCCATTTATTTAACCAGTTCCTACTTGTCAGATCATCAGCTTGCTCCTATTTTTCGCCATCACAGACCAGACAACGAGGAAATACCCTGTTCGTGTCTTCATGCATATTCATGAGAGTTTTTCTGTGGGAGAGATTCCTAGAAGGGAAATGACTGGCTCGAAGTAAAATTCTCTCGGTTCTGTGACTTTTTCCACAACACCGCAAGTCAGGATACAAGTGTGGATTGTCTCCGGCCTCAGGACAAAAAAAAAAAAAAAAAAAAAAGCTAGAACTTAGAGCTGGTGATCAGGCTTTACATCGCTCTGTGTTCCCCTTGCATCCTGCAACCATAGCTATTTTCATTCATTTTATAGGCTCACTGTCTCCAGATTGACTTCAGCAGAGGGAAAAGAAATCAGGTCCTTCTGTGTCATTCTTCAAACATTCAGAGGAAATTGATTTTCCACATGGGCTATAGCCAAGGGAGGGATGTGCCGGCACAGAAGTCCCCGCGACAGCCTATTACTATTTGCACTTGCAACAATTAGACTCTACCCAACTCAAGATATTTTATTAGCAAGTGTAATTCCTCATCAGCCTAATATTGCAAATTGCCAAAAGCAGCAGCAATTCTAAAATAGGATTTCCTTCCTAATCCCTTTCAAAGGGACGACCTTGTGGAGCCTGGAAATGTCTGAAAAAAGAAAGATTTTATTCTCTAAGCAAGGACAAAAGGCAGCTGGTTCAAGAAGGGGACAGCTTGGCTTGCCTCTTCTCCCTTACCTGTTCCCCCTACACCCTCCTACAGTGCTGGAGAACCAACCCAGGGCCTTGTGCATGGAAAATAAGCGCTCCAGCCATGGCTCTCATCTCTTTACAATGCTTTCTCGTGACATCAGCTAGAATCCTTTCACTAGCAAAGGACAGAAATGCAGCCTTGAAGTGGCATCTATAATGACAGCGCCATACGCTTCTTACACCCGGAAGTTGAGAGGTGAGGTGGGTCGGAGGCTTGTAGGTGCAGCATCTCACCAATGACACTGGAGACCGAGGGTCTTTTACAGTGTGGTGAACAGCACTCCCAGACTCCAGAGCCAGCCTGATACTGAGTCTCAAGTTCACCTCATACCAGCTGCAGGGCTTTGGACAAATCACTTCTCCTTTCTGAACTTTTGTTTTCTCATCTGTGAAAAACAGGATAACAAAATGTCAGTTTAAAGAGTTAAAATATGTTTAAAGGGCTTTCTTCATAAAGGGCCAAGGAGAAAAGATTTTAGGCTTTGTGGGCCACGTGTTTGTGGTCCCACTACTTAGCTCTACTGTTACAGCAGAGAGCAACAGGGACAACAGGCCAATGAATGAACATAGCTGTGTTTCAATAAAACTTTATTTGTAGCCACCAAGAGTTGATTCTCATATAATTTTCACATGTCATGAAATGCTACTAGTCTTTTGGGATTTTTTTTTTAAAACATTTAAAAATGTGAAAACCATTCTTAACTCATGGGCTCTGAAAATAAGTGACAACATACACAGGTCATCTCTGACTGATGCTAGCTTCTCGTTTTTTATTTTTGTGTTTGTTTTGTGTTTTGTTCTTCTTCAGACTTATGAATTTTTAGCCTTACAGAGGTGTAAAAATATATCCATTCAACCATCCCATCCCTTTTTTCACTTTCAGTATAATTATCAATAAATTTCATGAGATTTTCAGCTTATTATTATAAAATGGACTTGTGTTATATGATTTTGCCCAACTGTAGGTGAATTTAAGTGTTTGAACCATGTTTAGAGTAGGCTGGGCTAAGCTGTAACATTTCAGATAGATTAGGTGTAGTAAATGTATTTTCAATTTACAAATATTTACCTCGTGCTGGCCCCGCCCCCTGGGTGTACTAAGATGATTACTGAAGATGGGCATGGTGGCATGCCTGTAATCCCAGTGCTTGGGAGGCTGAAAACAGGAGAATCACCATGAGTCTGAGCTGTGTGGTGAGACCCTGTAGATCTTGTACTAAATACATTTCAAAAAAAACCTTACAAATATTTTTAATTTAGGATGGAAATTGAAAGAACATCTGTAGTGAGGAACCTTTGCAATACCTTTAACATCGTACCCGGAATGCTCTAAGTGCTCAGTAAGTGTTTGGTGTTGTCATTGTTGTTGTTACCATACCACCCTCCTTTCTGGTCTTCCCTTCTCCATTTTGGATTCAGCTCTGGTCTTGTAGCAATTCCCAATAATGGCACCCAGAGGGAGCAGAAAACAACCCACCCTTCCAGGGAAACTTTGTTAGCCACTAGATCTTTCCATGTGTCTTACACAGCCGGGCATCTCAGTGGCCAGAATGGGTCACATGCACTCTGCTGAACCAATAACCAGCAAGGGGAGGGGTTACTCTTTAACCAATCAGGTCCCTTTTTGGTGCTCCGTGGGAAGAGAGCTTACCTTGACATATTCTGAATAGGGACTGGTGAACGTCTGTCTTAAACAGAGTCTCTATTAGGACAGGGTGAGGTAGGGCATGGCTTCTGGGCAGCAACTACCCCCTCAACCTGATGAACTTATCCCTATCAGAGAATCTGTCAATCCAGTCCATCTTGAAATAAGAGCAAATTTTTTGAAGATTGAGGTGAGAGAACACTGGCTCTGTTGACCTTTTATGTCTCTTTAAACAACCACTGCAACACTGCTGGGAGCTAAGAATTCCAAACAATTTTACGGCACTTTAAGTTTACTGCACACCCTGGCTGCCAGATCCTTCACTTGACTTTTGTGATTTTCTGAGACCAGGACAATCATTCTTATTCTGCAGGAAAAATAAGGCAGACCTTGTCCAAGAACACATAGTTCGGCCCTTGAACCCTGATGTGTGACTTCCACATTTTGGGGTCCTTTCTATCCTACCTTCTGGTGGCAAGGGAAGTAACAATGACAGCAGTTTTTAAAAATGTATTTAGTACAGGGTGTACAGGGTCTCACTATGTAGATTGGACTCATAGTGATCCTCTGTTTTCAGCCTCCCAAGTGCTGGAATTACAGGTGTGTGCCACCACGCCCAGTCTCAATCGCCATCTCTGCATGCCCTGGGGGCAGGGCTGGCACGGCATGCTGGGGATCGAACCCCAGCTGCTGTGCTTTAGTCCGATGAGCTATCTGGCCGACCCCAAGGGCATTTTGTAGAGAGCAAAATCAGCCTTAAGATCAGTGAGTGCTTTAGGAGAAAACACCTAGGTATAATTACAATTTCTCATTGCATATCTGCAGTTTTTGAACATAGTCACGTGCTCTAGGAGAGGTTTTGGTCAATGAAGAGCCAGATAGGACAGAATAGACCACATTCTACAGCTATGCATATCCCACACCATTGAGGCTTGCCTAAGATCAGCCTGTGACACTCACACAATGACAAAAATCACCTAGCAGCGTGTTTCTCGGAGCATCATGCAGTTAGGACTGTGCAGTGAAACCTGAGGGGTTAAAATAACAGCAGTGGTTATTCTGATGAACGTGAGGGTGCACACCTATCATCCCAGCACTCTAGGAGGCTGAGGCAGGGGGATCGCAAGTTCAAACCTCGCCTGGGCAATTTAATAACTTAATGAAACTCTGTAAGAATAAAGCAAAAAGGGGTTGAAGATGTGAAAACAAGACAAGATAACAAAACCCAAAGAAAACGTGATCTTTTCTACGCTAAAAGGGAAACATAATTGTCCACGAACCTCTTTATATTTAAGTGATAGTTGCATAGGTCCCTTTTTGTATTTGAGTCCTATTTTTGCCTTACAATTTAGAAGGTGAGGAAAGGGAACCCCCAGATGAGAGAAATTTGGCTGATTAACCTGCAAGTGTCCAAATGGAGATGAAATGTTACACAATCATAAGCTCTGGTGCTTATGAAGAATGTTAGCACCATGAGACTCCTCTCAGGTATAACATTAAGGTATAGAGGTAGGAGAATTATGCACAAAGACCATCCCAGTGCTGCGCTAAAGACAGTGGAGCACAAGATTGGTAGTGAAGAAGCTAAAATGTGAGGCCAGATGCGGTTTGGTGGACAGCTGTAATCCCAGCACTCGGGAGGCTGAGGCAGGAGGATCACTTTGAGTTTGAGGCCAGCCTGGACTACATAGTGAGTTGCAGGCAGGATGGGACTAGCTAGTAAGAATCAGGAAGGAAAGAAGAAAGGGAGGAAGAGAAAGAGAGAGAGAGGAAGGGAGGGAGGGAGGAAAGGAGAAAGAAACGATGGAAGGAAGGAGGAATCCAGGGGGAGATCGGAGAGTGTTGAAGGCCAGGGTTCCTGATTATATAGACAAATTCTGGTGAAAAGGAACCAAGCAAAGCAAACCGGGGCTGTTTGCAAAAACGAAAGGGTGGAAACTGCAGCTTGCGGGTGATTTCTCCTCCTGTGGGTGGCCGTGCAGCCTTTGCAGAGTTGGCTGAAGTGAGCACGTGAATTGAATCCTCTGGTCCCTTACTAGGAAGCTCACACGCTGAGCTGAGCGGCTTTGTGCAAATTAACCACCTGGCCTTCCGTTTCTTCATTTGTTATGCGGGATAACAATGCCTGCTACACAAAGGTGATGACCAAAGGGACAAGGTCCCAGCCCTCTAGTACATCCTGCTCTAGCTGATGGTTGAATCTGGAGTTGAGCTGCTGAATGAAGCCACGGCAAGTGCACATGGCCTGGGGCAGACGGAAGCTTGGCATGGTCTGCCACAGAGAGGGCCTCCGGGCCTGGAGCAGAGGAGCAGGTGCCGGGTGGGAGGCAGGGGCCAGGCCTTGCAGGACAAGGCGAGGAAGGAGCTTTGATGTCATTCTAAGTACAGTGTGAAGCCACTTAGGAGTTTCAGCTGCAGCCTGGCATGATCTGATTTAGAGTTTACGTCTTAAAAAGGCCGCTCTGGCCGCCGTGCTGGGAATGGATTGTAGGATAGTATGAGACGATCAATATACAAAAGCACTTAACACTGGGTCTGGCACAAAGCGAGAGTCTTAATAAGTGGTAACTGGTTTTCATTATTATCCTCATTATCTTTATTATTATTACCTCTACGCTTTTTGTCTGCCGAGAACTGATTTCCCGATTTTTCTTGGACATTTGGCTTCGCACCATATTGACCAAGTGTTCCACCGAGCCAGTGGATTTTTCAGATTTGTCTTCTAGGTATTTTCACGTCTTTGGAGAGGTGACAGAAAAAGCCGAATACAGGCTGATACCTTGAGCCAAAAGGAACAACCAGGGGAACCTTCTGGGATCCAGGACTATTTCATGCTTTGGGGCAAGCAGCTCAAGGACGACCCTGGGTGTTGATGAAAGGTTTCAGTCTCCACCAAAGTACTGGCTCAGCACAAGCCCTGTTGTGAAATCCATCATATTTGGACATATTTAAAAATACCTCCCCTCCTTCTTCCAGACTGGGCTCCCCAATAACACTCTGAGATGCTTCCAGAGCCCCTTCCTGAGGCCACACCTCACACCAAAGCTGTGTCCTCTTCTCTGTGTCCCTGGGTCTTGGCCAGAGCCACAGCATGACACTTAACCCCCGTGATTAATGTGAATTGAATGCCGTAGAGTTTTGCTGGGTAAAAAGCAGTGGCGCTAGCCATGTGCAGCTATTTAAATCTATATTGAAATGAATGCAAATGAAATACAAGCTAAAATTCAGTTCCTCTGCCATGGCAGCCACATTTCAAGTCTGCAGTAGCCACTAGTGGGTGCCGGATACGGACCGCGCCGACCTCTACAGAGTGTTCTGCCCAACAGTGCTGCGGGGGTGGGAGCCACTGCCCTTAGTTCTGCATGAGCAGGGTGCATGAGACGTAGACTGAGAAGCAGGCCGTTCTCAGTTTGAACCCCAGCTCCTGATCTTATGAGCCGTTATCATTTGGCCATGTTCCACCTCTCTGTACCTATTTCACCTGGTATGGTCATGAAGCCAATAGGCGGCCTCAGACAGAATGTAACCCACTACAAGTACCAAGTAAAATAGGGACAATTATACATCCCCATGCCCTGTCATGCAACCAGTGCACAGTGGGCCCTGTGAAATGTTTACTGATTATCTGAATGAATGAAGGAATGAATGAATAAACTTTATTTTTGGCTTTAATAAAAGCAAAACATCCCTGTAGAAACCGGAGATGAATGCTATTAATAACAGCTTCTACTTAGTCAACACCAACTGCCTCCCAGGTACCGGCTGAGCGTGTCACACACACTCCTCCCAAGAGGGGCAGGAGCAGGTACTATTATTAAGCGTGCCTTTTTCACAGAGCGAGGAAACTGAGGCTGAGAGGTGAAACGGTTGCCCCAGCGACAGCCAGAGCTTGCCGCGGTGCTTCTCAGCCTTGGTGGAAGATGTGCTTGCTTCTTGACCACTGGTGGCTGTGATGGCGTCGAGAAGTGACTTCCGGGTTCCCAGGTCTCTGTGGTTCTTCTCTCACAGAGCAAAGACGGCTTGGGTACAAACACAGGCAGGAGCAGTGACATCCAGCCCCTGCGTGACCCTGGAGAAGGGCTGTGGCTGGTCCCTTATGTGCACACACCTGTGACATGAGAGTGGCCTCCTCAGCTTTCTTTCCTGTTCTCAGAAAGACTTGTGACCCTGGTTCCTGGGATTCTTTTCTTTCCCCCTCCATCCCCAGGGTGCTGGGCCCCCTCATATGCCCGGCCCTCCCCACCTCCCTACGCACTCTGCCGAGCGATGGCCGAGTCTGTAGACAAGGCCGCCTTTCTTCAAAGTGGCTCGCCCTGATCTCATAAATTCTCCAGGCCGCCTTGATTGGCTGTGAGGAAAGTGAGTTGGGCCCCCGCTCCGCTCCCCACACACAAAGTGAGTTGTGTGCTGTCTGCCCACGTCAGGTCAATCACAGGGGACTGAGCCTCTCAGAAATCCCAGTGGACAAAATGCCAACAAGCTGGTCACAGGATCAAAAATCATCTCCTGCAAGACAAAGGAAAGCAGATAGCTAGAAAACCAAGACAATGAAGAGGCAGTGTGAAGGAGTTTGCCAGCCGTTCCTAATCTGACAGACTTGGAAGGCCATTTCCCCAACCTATCAGCTTCTGGCCAAATAGTCTGAGGATTGGGGCAATGCCCACAGCCTGGGGGAAGCATCCTTAATCCCACCCAGTCCTGGTGGTTCCTCGCACCCCTTTTAAGAGCTTGCATTTCCCATGGAGCATCATTCCAATGTTTCCAATTTTCAGGCACTAAAATTAGTCCAACTGTGCCTTCTAATTCTGTAGACACAACCCAGCTTGTGCAAATGTCCCTCTCTTCCATTTCTGGGTGCATTTTTGCATATTTCAGACTGCCAACTTTGTCGAGCATTCTTGGGGGAAGATGGAAGTTTAAAAATCATCTAGCTGCTTACCGTGAAACAAATGCTGTGAGCCCCAAGTTCTGATTTAGAGAGGATGCAGCACATGGTACCTTCGTGGAAAGAAAAACACAGACAAGTGTTCTACAGACATTGCTGCTATGCACAGGATAAGAATATGAACTGTCACCAGGCACCATGGTACATGCTGTGATCCCAGTAATTGGGAGGCTGAGGCAGGAGGAGCACAACTTCAAGGCCATCCTGGCAACTTAGCAAGATCCTGTCTCAAGATTAAAAAGGGCTAAAGACATAACTCAACCACAAAGCACTTGCCTGTCATTTGCAGGGCCCTGCATTCGATCCTCAGCACCACAGAACAAAACAGAATATGAAGTGTCATTCACTGCATACTTACTATGGATATAAGTATCCCCCAAGCTTTTCTTTACTTGATAGAATTTTATTTGCTCTCTGCAGCAACCCTTCTCTGAGGCAGATAAAAATTTTATTTTCATTTTAAATGAGGAAATTCATGCTCCCCAAAGATTAAATAACTTTCTCAAAGAGACAGCTAAAAATGAACTGAGGCTTTGAACCTAGGCCCCACTGACTACAAGAGGTGAATTTTTCACCTTACTGCTTACCATGAGGTAGTCGGTACTATCATAAAAAAAAATGCAATGCATTACCTGCCACGACAGGAAAAGGCTCAAAAGCCCTGAGTGTAAGTTCAGGCAATAAAACTGCACATAAATAGAGAGTTGTGTTGCATCCCTGTAAACCCAGCTAGTTACTTGGGAGCCTGAGGCAGGGTCACAATTTCGAGGTGAGCCTGGGTAACACAGTAAGAGCGCATCTCAAAAGGTAGGAGGCAGACTGTGAAGGCGGCTGAGGGGTACAGCAAGCATCTCACATGCATGAGGCCTTAGGTCCAATCCAAAGCGCTCAAAAAAAAAAAAAATTGCATGTAATCTATACTATTTTTTTTAAAGGTTGATCAATGATGGACAGAGGAAAACTACTATAGCAATCTTTGCCAAAAAGCTTTCGTCTTGTGAGTTTCTACTTTCCACAGTGCTTTTCTTTACTTCCCAAGTGCTCCTCGTGCACAGCTTTTGCTACTGAGAAAAAAGCGTGGGAGCCAGGCACAGAGGTGCGTGCCTGCAATCCCAGGACTCTGGGAGGCTGAGGCAGGAGGATTAAAAGTTCGTGAAATCTTGTCTCAAAATAATTTTTAAAAAAGGGCTTTGGGTTCAGTCCCCAGTACCACATGGAGAAAGGAAGGCAGGAGTGGGTGTGCGCTGCGTGTTTTGTGTTCCTACGCGTTGTGTTTATTTGGTATGCTGTACATGTTGTGTGTATGTGTGTAGACACGCGCTTTAAAAGGATACAGAATCTGACACACTAGGGCCAGGAAGCTGGACTCTCAGTTATTTAAGTCTTGCCCCAAAGTGCAGTTTGGGGAGTTCAAAGTCATCCCCAGCCCTGTTGAATCAAAAGTCTGAAGTCATTTGCCCCTGGTCCAAATGCAGCGAGGGATAAAGCCCTTTCCTCATGCCTCGAGGGGGGTGCTTCCAGGGCAGGCCGGAAGTGGGGACAGGGCAAGGCTGGCACCCCGCAGCCAGGGGAGCGGGGTTCTTCCGGAGGCGGCCTCTCTTGCGCATGTGCGCAAGCATGGGCTGTGCACATTCAGGCTGCCCTGGCGCTGGGGTCAGGGAGCAGGGGCAAAACTTAAGCCCCCCAACCCCCCCAAACCCCACTGCCTTTGGCAAGAGACAGCCTTGCTGATTCCAGGCCTATATTTTTCATTTCTTGTTTTAACAGCCATAAACGCCTTCCGATGCCAAAGCAGAACATGACTTTAATCCAGATAAAATAAAATTCCTAAACCCTGAAAACTATACGGAGATTTACAGGCCAATTTTAAAAAGCGAGAGCCTTAGCCCAGTCCAAGAGTCACACATTCCACAGAGCCCATGCAGCCCTCGCCAGGCCCTGCCTCCTGGGGAAGGATGGACAGAACGGACAGACAGATGGATGGGGCCTCGGGACCTGTCACTCAGCCCCCTAATCCGCAGTCCCTCGGCAGAGAGGACGCAGGCTTGGATTCCTGGGCTCTAGGGTCTCTTGGCTTCCAAAAGTCCTAATATGTTCCAGCTCCCTTCCCTCCCCCCCTCTGGCCCCCAGCTGTTGCAGAAAACCACAGTCAACCTCCTCTTGCTCCCAGCAGCAGCCAAGTTTTCTCTAAGTAAACACGGAGATCAGCGCTGTTCCATTCCCAGCACCGTGGGGCGGGTCGTGGCTGTCCTGGTACCACGCCCGCGAGCCCAGGCCCGGCTGCTTCCGCATCTGCGTGGTCCGGACCGAAGCGCAGGGTTCCCACCACTCCCTTGCGCATGCGTGGGATTTGAGCTTCATCTCTGAGCTCCCTGAACTCTTGAGGTCTGAGTAGATAGACCACGTGCCCCAGCGGGGTCCCAAACCCTCAGATTTGGGAGTAGTTTTGTCCAAGAAGAGGCACTAGCAGATGAGAGGAAGTTGACACTGGGACATCTGTGCCCTGTGCTCCTCCTGCTACATTACTTTTCCAAGTCACTGCTCTTCTTGGTGTCTGACCCTTACCTAGCAAATAATCTCCATCCTGGACTCATCTCTACGTTCCCAGTTTGATTGTAGCCTCTGTTTCCTGCCAGGCTCCTGACCAACCCATGCATTTGTATCATCTCCAGATTAGAGAAAACAAGATTGACTCTGGGAAATTAAATCTCTTGATGAGAGCCTAGGATTTTAATCTGAGCTGGTCTAAATTCAGAATCCAACCTCTTAACTGCTACATAAAAAAATGAAGTTTTATTTGGTGCCTGCTGTACACTGCACAGTGTGCAAAGCCTTTGTGCCTTTACTTGATGCTTCTCACAAATACTTACAGGTCATACTTGCTATCACCATTTTCCAGATGAGCATACGGAGGCCCAGAAGGGGAAATCTAAGACATGGTGTATGTCGCTAATCCCACCACCTGAGAAGCTGAGCCTGGAGGACTGAAGTGAGTTTGAGTCTAGTCCGGACTATGGAGAAAAACTTGCCTAGCCCCCAAGTTTCTCCTAGTCCCTGGCTTCTTCTTAGCCCTAGAAGCACCTCCCATGCCTTCTTCCCCTGCCCTCTCCCCCTAGAGGCCACTTAGACTTGACTCTGCCTTTTTTCCCTATCTAGCTGTTCCCAGGTCACTCTGCTGGGCCGGCTTTCTCCTCTGGTCAATTTAGAATGTTTCCTCCTGCCTATCTACTTACCACAGTCTACTTTGTCCATTTGTCAAGGGATAATTGACCTACCATCACCTGTGCATGTTTGAATGTACAATTTTACTTCAGAGTGTTAGGGATGGAACATAGTCTTTCACTGTTAGCTATGTTCTTTGCCTTTTTATTTTTATTTTGAGACATAGTTTCACTAAGTTGCTCAGACTGGGCTGGAATTTGAGATTTTCCTGCCTCAGCCTCCTGGAATGTTGGAGTTACGTGCACGCCTAGCTCGCTCTGACGTGTACAGTCTGATACACTTAAGATAGCTATCATCACCACAATCAAAATCATAGGTAGATTTTCATTTTCAAGAATGTCCTTATGCCCCTTTGCCATCCTTCCTGGGTGTCCTGTTTCCTGGAGTCCAGGTAACTTCTGTCTTATTCAAGGATAACAAAGTTTATTTCAAAAAGTAAAAGGGAAGAGTGAGGGAGAAACTGGCCCTGCAGAGCAAGCTCGGGCCAAGTGAAAGAGGAAAGAGCAAGATAAAAGTGCACCCTGGAGGACACAGGGTGGGCTCTCACGTGAACAGTCGCAATAGCTTGTGTCTAGATTTCATGGACGGTGGAAATACACAGAAGCCTGGCTGCTCTGGCAGACTGTAATTAATCTGAGATTCCTCCATGGTGTGTATGGATATTCTGTTTTTTCTTGTGGGGTAATGTTCTATTATATGGATACACCGCAGTTCTCTCTCTCTCCATCCCTTCCTTCCCCGTCTCTCTCCTTCCTTTCTTTCAGCTGTCATTCATCTCCATATCTACGTACTTCTTTAGAAGTTATGTTAGGCTACTTTCTGTCCCTGTGACAAGAACACCTGATATAATCAACTTTAAAAAGAGGTTTGTTTTGACTCATGTTTTGGGGATTTCAGTCCATGGCCAGCCAGATCCATTACTTTAATTCTGGGGTGAGGAGAAACGTCATCCAAGGGCTGTGGGGTGGGAAAGCTGCCCCCTCACGGCGGCCAGGAGACAGACCGCGAGAGAACCAGACCTGCTGTCCTAGTGGGCTTCCTCCTCCTCCCCCTCCTCTTCCTCCCTCTCCTCCCCTCCTCCTCCTCCCCCTCCTCTTCCCCCTCCTCCCCCCTTCTGCCCCGCTTCCTTTCTTCCCCTCCTCCTCCCTCCTCCTTCTCCCTTCCTCCCCTCCTCCCCCTCTTCACTCTCCTCCTCCTCCTCCTCCTGCTGCTGCTTTTGTTCCAACCAGGACCTGCTATGTTGGAAGATGCCTCCCACACTCAGGACAGGTCTCCCCTCTTAGCTGGCTGCAGAACGTGCTAGTTGGCTCCACAAATGCCCTCACGGGGATGCCCAGAATGTGCTCAACTCATTTCCTAGGTGTTTCTCAATCTGATCAAACTGATAAGGAGGGTGAGCCGGACCCAGCAAGGCTATTTGTGAAGGTATTCCTCCGCCACAGGGAAGCCTTTCTGGCAACTTGAATCTCTACCCGGAGGGAAGGGACAAAGCTTGGTGGCCCCACACAGCAACAGAACACCATGAAGCCACCAGAAAGAATGAGGTGGGTCTGCCTGGACTCAGACCATAACTGGCTAAACTGTGCTCAAGTTTAACATGAACCAGTCCTGAACCCAAAGAGTATTGTGGGGAAAGTGGTCATGTTCCTAAAGTCTCTGTGAGAACCACTCCTCCTAACTTTAGGCAGGATTACCCTCTCACCCCAGGCGTTGGCTTTCTTCTTAGCCTTCCCCACCCTCTTTTTAATCCACTCTGCTCTGCCGCAAGGCGCTTCCGGTCTTTCCTGATGCAAACCCACATAGTTTCTCTTGGCTTTTCCTGCTTCTTGATGTGTCTAAGAGGACAAGTTGGACAAAAGGATGGTGAACACTCAATAGTTTTATTACACGCATGCGCGCGCGCGCACACACACACACACACACACACACCTGAGGGAGATACCTTCGATACATGGTTGGGTACAGAAACCAAGTTACAAAAAACCACTCATGGGGCCATTGAGGTAGCTCAGTGGATTAAAGTACCTGCTTAGGCAAGCTTAGGCAAGCACAAGGACCATGGTTGGATCCTAGGCACCTCATGCCGCATGACAGCCCCCCCAAGAGTGGGCTGAGCTGGCCAGAGTCCAGGCATAGTGGCCCACACCTGTAATCCCAGTGCTGGGGAGGCTGAAAACAGGAGGATCACTATGCATCTGAGCTGCACAGTGAGACCCTACAACAACCAAATATATAACACAAAAACAAAAAGAAAAAAAAATCATCACACTTATAGCCATTAAACTTCATTTAATTTGTTTCCTCTAGTAGATTCTGAGATCCCTAAGGATAGAGACTGTAATGGGGGTGCTTTTGTTTTTGTTTTGGCAGTAGGAGGGATAGGATCTATGGCCTGGTGCATGCTAGGCAAGTGCTCTACCACTGAGCTACAGCCTCTGGAACTATTTTCTTCTCTGTACCGCTAGTGCCTGGTGTATGGCAAGACTTTAAATGTATTGTTTTTGTTGAATAATCAGATATTTACAAATGTGCTAACAGAGCTTATGGCTGAATGGTTCAACTCTATACCATTTTTACTTTCTTATTAATATTCTTCTCTATTGTTTGAATTTCTGTGAAGAGCTTGTCTTGTTTTCCTCTATTTTAGCTTATTAACTTTTTGGTAGCACTTTTATAATCCAATAAGGCAAAGGGCTTTTAAAATCTTTTACAAATGTGAACAGAAGGAAGGGATTTGAGGCATTTCCTTCTAGGTGGGAGAAAGGTTGGGAGACTCGTGCCACCTATTAAATGTCATGCACTGGATGTTACAGTGATAGGTAAACCAAACACATCCACGAAGTTAGCAGGACCTCTGCTTGCTGGGAACGCACAGCCACCCTGTTCTTTGTCTCTGTCTCTCTGTCTCTCTCTTTCTCTCTCCCCTCCCGTCTCTCTCTGTCTCTCTTTCTCTCGCTGTCTCTTTGTCTCTCTGTCTCACTGGCTCTCTCTCTACCTCTCTCTCTGTCTGTCTGCATCTCTGTCTCTCTGTCTCTCTCTCTCGCCCTCTCACTCTCTCATTTCGTTTTTGAGACAGGGTCTTCCCATGTAGTCCAGGCTGGCCTTCAACTCACTAAATAGCTCATACTAGCCTCAAACTTACAGCGGTCCTCCTGCTTCAGCCTCCCAAGTGCTGTGATTACAGGCATGTGCCACCACATTCTGCTTATCCCATGCCTTTTTCAGCGTTCTTGCAGACTGGATTAAGCAGGTTGGATCTAGTCAGTTTGAGCTCTTCCCTAAGCCTGGCACTAATTGGATCTAATTTGTCTGAGTGCCTCTCAGTTCCCCTCAGACTCAGGACATGAAAAAATAACACCAACGTAAAACTTCTGGTGGCTCGCTGCATTGTCCTAAGGATGTGCCATTCTTCCTTCCTGGCTATCTTTTTAACAGGGCTTGTCACAATCTTTTTTTAAAATTTAATTTTATTGAGAAAGAAATAGCAATGAGACCATTTCTAAACAGGTTAGTAAGGCAGTTACAATAATTAATGCATTGCATATTGTTGTCTTCATAGTAGTTATTCAGAGGACAAG
>NDGN011446977.1:0-10535 GCA_002564285.1 Tympanoctomys barrerae
TTTTTTTTTTTGGAACTGGGGATTGAACTCAGGCCTTTGCACTTGCCAAGGAAGTACTTACTCTACTGAGCCATTTCCCCAGCCCAGGACACTGAATCTTGCTGGGCCTTTGCTGCCTTATGTAGAAGCTGAGGGAGTGACATTAGGTCAATGGTCTACAAACTGCACTCTTGGGAGGGGTTAGCTTGCACAAGGGTTCTTCTTAAACATCACATGGAGACAAGGCTAAGGCAAAGCAGCCTTTATCTGTTTTATACATTGAATATCTGTGTCTTCTTGCAGAGAAGAACCTGATCACTTAAAAATGTTGTAAGGCATTACATTCATCTTTAGGTTCTTGTACATAATTCAATTAGGTTTTTAAAATTTTTTTTGTATTTTTTTAGGGAAGGGTCTACAGGGTGTTCAGGGTCTCACTACTAAATTGGACTCGTAGTGATCCATCTGTTTACAGCCTCCCAAGAGCTGGGATTACAGGCACATACCACCAATTGCCCAGTCTCAATTGCTGTTTCAGTGTACCCTGGGAGCATGACCAGCACGGTAGGCCAGGAGTTCAAACCCCCAGCTCCTGCGCATGCCTGTAGGCTCTTTAATCTGCTGAGCTATTTGGCCAGCCCTAATTCAATTACCTGATTCAGTATATTTCTTTGCTTGCAAATGAAAAATGATAATATTGATGATGTTTTGGATAAGTTCAATGGCTATGTGAATATCTAATATGGAAAATATTATGTTATTACATAAAACAACCAGAATCTCTCTGGTAAAGAACAACTAATACTTCTTTGATTTTTTTTAATCAAATTTAAGTATGAACTACTACTCCAACTTTCTGGAAAAAAAAGTTGAGTTCACACTCAGCTACAGTTCTTTTGCCATTATTACACAATCAAAAAAAGTTATTCACATTTGTGTCTTAAAACTATTGATTTAGTTGTATCATTATTAACATTAATAACTGACTGTTCACTTTTGGTAAAAGATAGAGGATTGAAGAAGAGTGTAATCCTAATCCCTGGGTTGAGAGTTCATCTCATCAATAGAGACAATTATAATAACATATTGTAATAAATATGAATTAAACAAAAAGAAAATATCCTAATTTTTTGGTCATTCATTGGTCTTCTAGGCTATTCTTGATACACTCCTACATTTTTCTATCTACATAAGTAGTATGTTATTTTCTTACTCCAAACTGCAACATTATCAATGCCATGCTGTTTTGATTTTTGGCATATTTGATTTGTGGCATATTTGATTTGTGGCAGCTTTGTGGCAAATTTTGAAGTCAGGTAGCACATTATTTGTTCTTTTTTTCTCAAGACTGCACTGGCTATCCCAGGTTATTTATGGTTCCATAGAGATGGCAGGATAGTTTGTGTGTGACTATAAAATAAGTCATCAGTAATTTCATAAGAATTACGTTGAATCTGTAGTTCACTTTGGCTGGTAAGGAAATTTTAACAATGCTGACTTTTCCAATTTATCAGCAAGGAATATCTTACTATCATTGCCCCCTTCAATTTTTCTTCAATGTTTATAACTTTTAGTATAGATATCTTTAAATTCTCTGGTCAAACTTATTCCTACATATTTTAGGATTTTTATAGCTTTAGTAATAGGATTATTCTATTGATATCTATTTTAGAAATAAATTATTGAACTGCAAACAAGTTAACAGTTTTTATGTGTTGAGAATATATCCTGAAACTCTACTAAATTTATTAGTTTTAAAAGTTTTTGTGACATTTTTCATGTTTTATGTTACATAAAGCAAGTCATCCTTAAACAGTGACAATTTGGCTTCCTTTTCTCTTATTTGGATGCCTTTGTTTCTTTCTCTTGCCTAACTGCACTACCTAGGAATGTCAGTACTTTAGAATCAAAGTAGAGAATCTGGGCATTCTTGTCTTGATCCAGATGTCAAAAAGAAAGCTTTCAGCTTTCCTTCTTTGTGTATTATGTTAGTTATAAGCTTTGCATGTACAGTCTTTTTATTATGGTAAGGTATATTCTTTCTATACTTAATTTGTTGACAGTTTTTACCATGGAAGTATGTTTGAATTTTATCAGTCTTTTATGCCGCTATTGCAATGATCATATAATCTTTTTATTAGCATATGTTGGGCCTAGAAATAAACCCACACATCTAAGTGTGATTTTTAATGAAGATTCTAAGAACACACATTAGAGAACAGACAATCTTTTCAAAACATTGTACTGGGAAAATTAGACATTTACATAAAGAAGAATGAAATTAGACCCTGGCCTCCCACCAGCTACAAAAATGAACTCAAAATGCATTAAATACTGAAATGCAAGACCTGAAACTATGAAACTACAAGAAAACAGGGAAAATATTCCAAAGTGTTAAAATGGGAATTTTTTTTTTGTTTTTTCACTCAAGACCTCAAAAGTATAAGCAACAAAAGCTCAAATAGACAAATGGGATTACATCAACTAAAAGCTTCTGCTCAGCAAAGGAAACTGGGGAAGAGACAACCTAGAAGAAGGGAGAAAACACTTGCCAGCCATACATCTGATAGAAGTTAATCTCCAGAATGTACAAGGAACCCAAATAACTCCACAGCAAAAGAAGAAATAACCAATTTAAAAATAAGCAACAGATCTAAATAGATATACAAATGGCCAAAGGGAATATTTTTAAATGCTCGATATTGCTAATTATCAGAGAAATGTAAATCAAAGTCAGAGTGGGATAGTGCATTACTCAGGTAAGAACAGTTTTTATCAAAAAAAACTAAAGACAAGTACTAGAGAGGAATGGAAAAAGGAGAATTCTTGCACATTCTTAGTGAGACTCTAAATTGGCACATTTATTAGGAAAAACAGTGTGCAGCTTCCTCAAACAATTAAAAACACTACTACAATATGATCCAGCAATCCCACTACTGGCTATAAGGCCAAAGCAAACAAGATCAGAGTGTCCGAGTGATACCTCCACTCCCATGCTTACTGCAGCTTTATTCACAATACTCAGAGCATGGAAACTCAGCAACCATTGGCTGGTTAAGACAATGTGGCAAATGCACACCAGGGAACTCAGCCGTAAGAAAGCATAAAACCCAGTCACTTCTGTCAACATGGATAGAACCTCAACTCATTATGTTACAGTGAAAAAAGCCTGGATCGGACTGCATGATCTCACACATATACTGAACATCATAAAGTTGATCTTATTTTTTAAGCAGAAGTAGAATGGTGACTGGCCAAGGCTGGGCATCATGAGGAAAGAAAGGATAGGGAGAGGTTTGATGAGTGGACACTTAGTTATTAGTAGACAGAAGCTAGCTCTGGCATGCCATGGCACAGGGAGCTGACTAGATGTAATGACAATGGATTGCGTATTTCAAAAAACTACAAGAAAGGAGCTTGAAAGTTGGCACCAAACAGAAATGACAAATGCTTGAGGAGATAGATATGACTAACCTGACTTGAACATTACATAATGTATCTGTATATCGGAGTATCACTTATTATCCATAAATATGCACAATTTTTGTTTTTATATATGTTTTAAAAGCACATGTAAGCTTTAAAACTAAGCTAGTGATAAAGATATATTAATTTTAATATTTTATTATTTTGGGTTATCCCTATTAGATTGCTATATTGTCATCAAAATAAAGACAAGTTCATAAGTATTATTTTGCCTCATTTAGCTTTGGGGACAAAGTCTTGGTAAGTTTCCCAAGCTGACTTAAAACTTGAGTGCCTCATGCCTCAGCTTGACAAATTACTGGGATTACAGGATGTGTTGCCATGCCCAAATTCAAATTTGCCTTTAATGTGTTATGACAGAACATGACCAAGACGTAACATAAGGGTCTCAAACATCAGTAAATATCTACATGTCAATTTTCTCATCTAAAAAAATGAATACCTTGACACCAAGTGCCGCTGAGCTTATGAGGAAAGAACTTCAACAAATTTGTGTAAATTTCAGTATCCTAAAACAATAAACATCAAGCCATCATGAAATGATGTCTACCACATGACACCAAAAAGATGTTTTATAAAAAGCCTAAGTGTCCAGGCTACTTTTTTATTCTTCACAAAGGAATTAGATATTTATACCTAGTAGAAGGAACAAAATTGTCATTCTCTTTCTTCCAACTGAAAAAGAAAAAATGGACTTCTTAAGATAGGAATCATTTTTAAGACAGAAAAGATACAATAGCTAACACCTGTGTAGTGCTTTAAATTTGTCAAGTATTTACATATGCTCTGACTTGTGATCTTCATAACAAGCTAGTTAGCAGAAAGCATCTTTCATCAGAGAACAGTGAAGCTCAGAGTGACTTTAATGGGCTCACTCAGCAGGTCTGAGATAGTAACAGTATTTGAACTTGGATTTCATTTGTGAAGTGTTTCCCTTTCCATTAACTAAGCAAGAAGGTCAAATTCATGAGGAACAATGTATACCTTTGAAGTAAGATAGTCTGAATAATTTTCTGCATTGGAGAACACTCAGAACTAGTTGATTAAAGCTCTGGGCTTTAAATATGATTTCTTTTAAAAGTTTCAGTTATTTTCCAATCCAGTCAAGTCTCCCTTTATCTTTTGGGTTTGTATTTATCATTTAATATAAAATGGCCTCTATGGACTGTGAGGACACTACTAGAAAGGAGGAGAGCTTTATTCACATTCTTTTTAATTGTAATAATGTGTGCATAAGAAGCTATAAACAGATGCCTATTTAAATGAATCAAGTCAATTCATCTATTTGTGCAAAATAAAAATTAATATCTATCTATTTTGTGATCTCTTTAGTGCTAGACTGGTTACAGTGACAGAGAAGACTGTAGATCATCATGGTGAAGCTTTTGAACAACGGAGGAAGATGGGCAGCTGTTGATACCTGTGAGGGGTTCTCAGAAAAGAGCTGCCTGCTGAGGAAGCTGAAACATGAGACCCAGCCTAGTGTGAGGGATAGGGAGGGCCTACCAAAAGCAGAGGCAGATAATCTGCAGTTGAAAGTGGGCTGGAGGGAGGTGGGCAAAGAAGAAAAGCAACTCAAACAAGTTCATTCACTCAAATGAGAAAACACATCCCCAATGTACATCTGAAATCCTGCATCTTATTGAATCACTATGACTCAGGACCAAATCCGCTATGATGAAGAGTGTCAGGGACAGTGACATTCTCCCAGGTTAAAGTTATTTCTTCATGTAGATAAATGATGTACTTTTTCTTCTTAAGATACATCTTCAGCAAAGGTATTCAGTTTTGCTATAAAAATAGGAAGTAGGTGTGTGGTTTTCTGAAACCAAACTTCTAACTTCATAGATAGAGATTCAACAACTTAATTGGTACTTAGCGTGGCTAAGAAATGGGGTTATTGTAAAGTCAGTTGAAAAATGTAACAATTTACGTAATCACAGCTGCTTTGTAAACAACCGCAAATTTTGCAGTTAGTTGTAATTATAATTCCAGTTGTAAATTAAGGCTATTCAGTAGGATTACCAGACCAGCCTGAACTAATAGCAAGACCCTATCTCAAAAAAAGAAAAAAAGTTGTATAAAGTGACAGGATGTTAGGTGTGATAACCCATGTTATAGAAAATACAATCAATTTCATTTTTTATGGAAAGCACCTTCTATATGTAATTAAAATGATGTATTCTCACAGACTGTAGTTCTATGGCAAAACCTGACTCAAAACTACATAAATATATGCTAGAAATGCACATGCTTTTGTTACATGTAGACAGATACCAAATAATCATGGAGTAATCCCCCATAGGACACCTTCACATACTGAACTCTGTACCCACAAAATTCAGGCTGAAATCCTACCTCCTAGGACCTCAGAACATGACTGTATTAAGAAACAACCCTTAAGAAGTAACCAAGACTAAACAAGGTCATGGGGGTAGGCCCAAACCCAGAATAACTAGCGTCCTTATAAAACAAGGAAGAAACACCAGTGGAAAGTTGGCCCAGGGAAGGGCATGTGAGGACAAGAATGGTGGCAATCTTGAGCCAAGGAGAATGGCCTTGGGAGGAACCAAACCTAGGAGCATGTGGATGTCAGAATTCCAGCCTCCAGGACCAAGAGCAAATCAGCTTTTGTTACTTAAACCACCAGTCTGTGGGTGTTTCTTAAATGACAGTTTGTTTTTAAAGGAATTGTGTCCTGCCAAAATTTGTGTGTTACAGCCCAGCCCCCAAAAAGACTATACCTGCAGTAGTACCTTTATGGAGATAATGAAGATTAAATAAAAACTCAAGAGGGGGTGCCAAATCCAATACAACTTCTGTCAGTAGTAGAAAAGGAAAAGACCAGCAGTGTGTGGGCAGAGAAGAGGCCACGTAAGGACACAGCAAGCCTGGAAAATAGGCGAAACCAGACATCTAATTTTCTAGTACCTTGACCTTAGCATCTAATAATGTGAGGAAATTAATTTTTGTCATTTAAGCCACTCAGTGTGTGGCATTTTGTTATGGCCTTCCCAGAGGACTAATGTACATACGTATTTCACAGCTGTAACTATACATATACGAGTGGCTACATGCCCTGACTGGCTGAACATAGTTATCTAGATTCCTATTTGGAAATGTTCAGAGGGCTTTTACCACAGCTTTGCAAATTAGAATTTTTTTATGATTAAAAATGAAAATGTATAATTTTACATTTATGCATTCCTATCCAGATTGAGTCTGGATATTAATTAGGACAAAACAACTGTTTCTTATGAAACAGTGTTGACGCACAGGAGCTACCACATTTTTAAAATGTTTTGTACATATTCACAGGTTGGTTGCTTCAGCTCTCAGAAAGCATGAAGATCCTGGCTTAGCAGACACACGAGCCACGCAAACCCCTGAAGCTGCAAAGATGCACTTAAATTCAACCTTGCTCATGGAGCCATTCTATTTCTGTCACTTAGCAAGTTACCTAAAGAAGCTTCCTGTGAGTTTAATTAAGCCTATTTTACAAATATAGAAAAATGATGGATCCTGGGCACCACAGGCCCCCCAGCCCCGCCCTCAGGTGCTCTGACCCAGACAGAGTCTGGACATGGTGGTGCATGCCTGTAATGCCAGCATCGGGGAGGCTGAAAACAGGAGAATCAGTATGAGTCAGAGCTGCGTAGTGAGACCCTGTACCAAACACATAAAAATTTTTTTAAAAAGAAAAATGAATTTTTAATTATTTAACTCATTTATGGCTCAAGGTGTCCTTTTCTGAATATGGCAATAGCATTCTTAGAATGAATTACCTCTGAATTAAAGCTGCTTTTTCAGATGTGTAAGCCACACAGTCACATCTCACACAGTGTGTAAACTCAACATGCCATCTGCTCACTGAGACAGTTCATTCCAAGTGCTGTATTCAAACTGTCAGCCTGAACAAAGAGCTATAGTTACGAACTACGGAATGATCAAGCTGCCTGCATCTTGATCTCCATTCTTAGTTTTCCCTCTCTTCCCCGCTTTATCCAGATGTGAAGGCGTTAAGTTCATCACCTTCCATCGGAAAACTCGTCACTCTTTTTCACTGCAGCTTGGTTCTCCTTAGGTCATCTCAAGCCTCACCTGCTTCTCCACACTTCTTTCCAGGACCATCAGCAGGCAACGGGCCCTCCCTCTCTCCCGTGTCACGTGGGACTCTGCCTAGTTACACCGTGCCTGTCTGCCTCCCCGCTATGGAGATGGCTGTAGAAGCCTAGAGGCAGCGTTCCTCAAGAGGAGACTCCCAGGAACACAGAGAGGATGACCAGACAGCCACAGGAAGAAACACTAACACCCCTAGAACTGGCCTCCAGATCCCTCTACACAACACAGGAAGGCTTAGTCTCTGAGGAGAAAGGAAGCCACACAAACACAGAAGCCACCAAGGTAATCCCTGGGGGCCCAAAGCGTGGGTTCTGGAGATTTGTTAGATCTCAGTATCAGTTAACTGTTTTCGGCACTGAGAGCATGAAACACTCTGCTTTTGGACTCAGCTTCCAAAGAACAACCTTTTGGGGCTGAAATTCAAATTCCCAAGGTGTGTTAAGAAATTGGAAAGTTATTAAATTAGCTATTTAGCTCTTATGAGTATAAGTCTCAATTAAGGAGAAGTTTTTTCTCCAGATACCATTTTCTAGTACTAGCAATATAAACAGTGAGTGAAAACACATTCCAAGTATAATTCATGGAGCCATCTTCCTTTTCTTCCACCACTACCTCCCACACACCTCTGATATAAACATAATTATTTACATTGAAAACATAACATACAAGTGGCATACTGGAAATTGCAGTTCTGGTCTCTTCCAATGTTTTAAAATGAAATGCATGATGAAAGTACATTTTGTTACAATAAAAAATAAGAATAAGAAAAAATTGATTAGAAACTACTAATCTCCCAGCGGTTATCCAAACACACACAGCCAGCACTGGGTCACAACCAAGGCCACCAGAACGGGCCTGGGACAGGGATACGTACCACCTTTGATCATGCCCACATCGTAGCACTTGCGGAGCCGGCAGGCCTGGCAGCTCTTCCTTCTATTCTTATCAATCGTGCACTGGTTGGTAGCTGGACATATGTAGTCATTATGCCCTAGTAAAAGCAAGAGGACAAAATTAATATTATTGCAGTTAAGGAATAATATTAAGGAAATATTAAGGAAACTTAACTGAATTCACAAGGCAACAGCTGGAGGCTGCTTTTCTTTCATTCAGTAGAGCTCACTAAGCTGCAACCTCAGTTCCCGCCCCCACCACCCGCCCCTTCTCTGTCTGCTAACTGTAAAGAAAACCTTTGCCAGACTTCATTTCTCCCTCACCCATTGCTGTAGGAATCCTTTGGGAAAAATCACCTTTGGTTCACACAGACTATGTGGGGCCACAAAGAGTGGATCTATTTATTTTATTTTTACCCAGGCCACTCACTGGAATTGTCAGGGTACAGCTATTTGAAATCAAACTTTAAGACACAGAGTTTCAAAATGCCTTTTCTTAGCATATAAGTTAAAGGGTTTTTAATTATTCCAATAAAGCATAGAATACCTCAGAAGTCCAGGATAGTGAGCCAGCTTGCAGGAAGGGAAGTAAATTAGTTTTTCATTACTAACTGGCAACACTGCCCATCCCTTCATCCAATATTCCTCCTCTCTAGGCTAAAGAAGATACCAGTGCGAGCTACTTAAAATTATTCTAAGACTTTAATTTGCAGATCTACCCTAGGTGCTTGCCAGAGTCTCCTAGATGGGGCCAGCCCTCAAAAGCAGCCAGCTGTCTTCCTATTAGGTAACTACATACCCACTTTCCTTTCTCCCTTGCTTGTGGATGATCTCTGGTCCACACACCTCTTCCTCTCTGGCTTTCCCAGTGTGCCAGTGTGTCCCCAACCCCCTGCTACCTGCCACCTGCTATGTGCCACCTCACACCTGCCCTCCTTCCAGTTGAACCTAGCAATATCTACTCAGCGGACTCTTTCTCTTCATCCCACCTGCAAGGCTCAAGCCCTGCTGATCTGTCTGCCACCTCGGTTGCCCCACAAAGACGCTTCCCTAAGATCACTAGCATTGCTGGTGCCAAATCCAACAGATATGTTCAGGACATGACAGCTGAGTGGTCAGAAGCCCCGGGCAGACTGACTCCTCCCACCTCTTGAAATGTGCTTGTCCTGGGCTGCTACCCTGCAGCATCCTCCCGAGCTCCCACATTCCCAGCCTGTGGCTTCCCAGCATGCTCTGCAGACTCAGCCCATCCATCCACTAAGCCAGAGCCACCTTCAGCTCAGTGTTAGGCCCCTCCTGCCCCTCCTGCCCCACTTTCTCCCATAGGAGAAGCTGGTTCTTGCCTGTGGCTTCCGGGGCCAACAGCTGCAGGTCACTCACAAGCTGACTCTGCCTGCACAACCTTCCTCTCTGAGGTCCAAGAGCCTGCATCTGTCTCCTCACAGAGAGTCTTCACTCTGAAGATTTAGAAATCACCTCTGCCTCTTTATCCATCCAAAGAAGCCTGGCAGCTGGGCATGGTGGTACACACCTGCAATCCCAGCACATAGGAGGCTGAGGCAGGAAGATCATTGTGAATTTGAGGCCAGCCAAGGCTGCAGAGTGAACTTAAGGCCAGCTTGAACTGCAAGCTAGACTGTCTCAAGTCAAAAAAATAAAAAAATAAAAAGCCTAGTTTGTAGCATGTGAAACACTGAACTTCAAAAATTAATCGTTATTGACATGTTTTTATGTAAGTCTAAATTGTTATGTACCTTTAAAAAATGTCCTAAATTTAGACTAAGGAAATGACATATACTGTTATAAACATACTTTCCAGGGCTGGCAAGATCAGCAGACTAAAGTGTCTGCTTAGGCAAGCTTAGGCAAGCACAGGGACGAGATCCTGGGCACCACATGCAGCACCAGCCCCACCCCCAAGGTGCACTGAGCCAGCTACAGTCCAAGGGTGGTGGCGCTTGCCTATAATCCCAGCACTGGGGAGGCTGAAAGCAGGAGAATCACCACAAGTCCAACCTGCATAGTGAGACTCTGAAACAACCAAATACATTTTTA
>NDGN011446987.1:0-10551 GCA_002564285.1 Tympanoctomys barrerae
AGTTACATCATATTCCTATACATTTTGATAGCCAATTTGTAATTTCCTCATAGTCCTGTATGTCTAATTCCTATACTGCAAAGTTTGGTGTAAGATATTCACAACAAGATTGACATCATCAGTGTTAAAATGTCAGACATGAGAAAATGCATATTATTAAAAAATAGGGAAATTTGGCACATTTAAATTTAGGTATGATTAGCATTTTCAAGTAAGCCATTAAAACACATTTTTCTAGAAGGATCTTGGAAAAGTATTTTCAAAAACAGCAATGCCCAACATCAGGAGGTGGAATAAATTTAAACAGGAGATATTGAAATCAAATATAACAGAACATTGTGGATTTCAGCGATATGAAGATTACACATGTATTGCCTCTGGAAATCGTCAACAAGAGAGCAACCATCTGTTTCGGTGTTTAGATACCCATCTTTTACCAACAAGGCTTACTAACTCCTTTGAGATTTCTGATCTGCTTCAGTGATCTATGTTTAGTCAATAATTCATGCCAGAGCTCTTGCACTCATGCATTTGGGTTTGTGTGCTACGTACCGTACATCAATATTTTTTAAATGCATATACATAGAAAAGATTATCAGATTCTATAGTATTGATTCAAATTTCATTTACATATTTACTTGCTCAAAGTATAGTGAAAAAGTAGGGCAATCAATTATGTTACGTAAAATAGAGACAGTTTTAAATCATGAATTACTCAATATTTTTTCACTTACATAGTTGAATGTAAGTTTTTTTCACTTACATAGTTGAATGTAGTATTTGAATTGGAATAGAAAATATTCTGCCATTATCCCGAACCAGTGGGTCAGTCATTGAAGGTCACCTGGGAGAGGAGCTGGGAATTGAGGAGGGGACAAAGGACAGGAGACGCGAGAANTGCAGACAAGACAGGATTCTGATCAAGTCTGCTTTATTCAGGGGAGGTGCCGGGTATATATAGTGGAGGCATAGGAAAATGATGGCGGCAGGTAAAAGGCGCGAGTTACTAGGCAACTGGGCTATGACAGGAAGTCCCGCCTCCGGGGCTTAGCAGTAGACTTATGGGAAATAGGTGGGGTAAAAAGAATGACGAACTTAGCTCAGCAGAGGTAGGGGAAGAGGAAGTCAGCGTCACCTGATGCTAATGATGCTGATGCACCAAGAGAATTTTATAGGTCAGAGGCACTCAGGTGACCATTAAGGATATGTGGCACAGAGTCATGATGTGGCACATTCACAGAATTTAGAAAGACTCACTTGCAATAGTATTGGAGGCCTGGAGTTATTGTGCCTCCCACATGCCAACACTGGGACTCTATTTAAATATTTCTTCTTCAATAATAAGAATTTAGTATGAAGTTGCAAACTCTGAATTGACCTTTTGCTACAGTTGTACACGTCAAACTTTCATTGCAAAAGGAACAACAAATGAAACCTATATTGTCACAATTTACATATCTTTGAAATGAATTAAAAATCTTCATATTGACTGGGGAGATATCTTGGTATTCTAATCACCTTCCTGGCAAGTGCAAGAACCCAAATTAGAGACCCAGTACCACAGGCTGTGCAGGCCCTTGTACTTGGGGTGCACTGGGGGGGGCACACCAAAACCTAGCATGGTGGCATACATCTGTAATTCCAGCACTGGGAGGCTGAGCCAGAAGGATCACTACGAGTCTGAGCTGCATGGCAAGAACCTGCACAAAATAAATAATAAATGAAATATTTTTTTAAAAAATCTTCATATCATTTGACTGATTTTTTCAAGTCCAGAGTAAAGATGTAAGATTTACATACAACATTTGAAAGAGTAAAATGATCATTAGCTTTGCAAAGTAATGTATATTAGGACAAGATATATTTTCAATATTACTATTTATTGCAAGTTAGTGTGATATATGTCAATAGTTATGCAAACATTTTTGTTTAACTATGAACACTTGGGATTTTGTAACTTCTGGCTACTGTGTATTTCTTTTTACCTTTCACATCAGTTTAAGCAAAGAGGATTATAAAATAGATATGTGAATAGCTTAAAATAGTAAAAACAAGTGGTAATATTTGTATTTTCTTATGCATGTAAATGTCTCTTTTTTAGCTCAGTGGTAGAGTGCTGGCCTAGCATGGATAAAGCCCTCAGTTCACTCCGGTGCCACAAAAACAAAGCCCAAGAAGTCACTGAAACAAAACATGATTTAATACTGAATCTGATCAAAGATTGCAAATTTCACGAACAAGCTGGTACATTTCCTGTTTTGGCCTCCACATCGTGATATGCTAAGTTGCTTTTCATTGTGTGTCACCAATCACTACACTGGAACTCTCTGTGACGGCACACAAGTCTCAGTCCTGGCTCCCTCCTTCCAGGTCAGAAGCCCCTGTGCCAGCCCTGGTCTGATCCTGAGTGTGAAGAGTCAGGGGCTCTCCAGAAGTCTCTGGGGCAAAACTCACTTGCAAGAATATTTTACTCTTGTCAGAACGCAAGGCAATGAATGTCCTAGGGCTGTGATATTCTAGCCTCTTGTGTTGTCTATCCGGGGTCCGACGGCTGTGAAGGAGAGACTGCCAACTTTCTCCGGATCCTCCCACGTTAGATACAGTCATGTCAAATCTCATTCATGTTTTCAGTCTGTACCAGTTATTTTCCCCAAGGACCAGCCAATTAGCAGAGACTCAGAGAGGATCACTTTGTAACACAACTGACTTGGGACACTAAGCGCCCCTGTATGCTTTTCTGCACAACACCTCCTTAGTATTTGATGGAATAACAGCTAAAAGCTGTATGTGCATGGGAGCATGGTTTGTCTTAGGGCCACTGTAAGATTCTGCCTGCTCTACTTTATTTTTCTAAGCCATTAAATTAAATTATGTAATATTTCATATAACAAGTATATTTTTATTATCAGATAATACTTAAGCATGTATTCCATTTATTTTAATCCCAGTTTTCAAGTGACAGTTTTAAGAGAATACTATTACACAAGAAAAGGAAATATAATATTGTCCAACTTCAGATAAGTAGCTCATTCTAATTGTTAATGATTAGTACAGAAATAATACATAATTGAGCTCCAGGTCATATTTTAAATCTCAAGGGATACTATTTTACTATTTCAAGGCCCCCATCTCACCTACATTTATGGGTTATAAAGCACAAGTACCCACTAACTTGAATCAAAATATATACTCACATTCATAAGAGTATGCAATTCTTAAGAATTTTCAGGTATCCATATAATCAAAAGATCTTCTCAACATTTTATAAAAGAATTCATATAGAAGTACAGATTTGCAGAAGTAACACAAATAGAGATTTTTTCCATGCTCTAGTCATTCCTTGTCAAATCATGTTGACATCTTGCATAACCAAAGTGAAGTTGAAACTAACACAGTTCCATTAAGTAAACAAGACAGATCACTTGGATTTTCCAAATTTATCAGTTGTAGCTTTCTTGGTTCCAGGACAGTATCCAGCATACCACGTTGGTTTCTTAGTCATATCTTTTAACTTCTTTGAACTATTCCATCTCTATATAATTCTGTGTCTTTTAAGAACTCAATGTTCTGAATAGCATTAGTATATGGAGAAGTTGTTCTTTTTATTTGAAACAATGTACCATTGCAACTTTTGACTGAGATATTTTATAGATATATTGACTCCAATGTAAATTTCAGTAAAATTAAACAATTATTAGCAAATTCAGAAACATAACAGTGTTTTACATAGTAGGAGATACCTACACGTTCAAATCTTATGAAGAACAAATAAAACAGTAAAAGGAAACTGTCCTGGACTGATGCAAGGAAAACGTACTTACATCATGTTGTAGAGAATGCTAGAAATATTGCAATGAAACTAGAGGGTTCAAAAAGAGAATTTTATTCTTACCTATACAGAATTTAGAAGCATATCACAAATGTAACTTTGTAACATCATTGTTAAAATGAAGGGAATTGATAATAAAGATCTTTTTGTAGCTGAGAGTTTTTATTGCCTCAGGGGTAGAAAATGAACCAGTTTACCTCTGTAAAGTTACTGTGGGCTTGCACCCATCCAGCCAAGAGTTGCTGCTTTCAACTTGAGGAGAGTTGTCTCCTTCTCATTTTTCCACCAGTAAACACCAAGCCAGGTCCTCAGAATTTTCTGCCTCTGACAGGCTGACAGGATGTAAACCAGGTCATCTAAGCAAGCAAGATAGGGACAGCTGCATTTGAACTGGAGTTTGAGAGGACTTGTCAGGCTTTTTTTTTTTTAATACTTTAGAAATGTCCTTTGCAAAAATAGAAAGCTGCTGAACTATAACCAGTCAAAAAAGTATTAGTTTTGAATTATGATACTGTTCAACCATGACAACCAAACACTCTGACATTTAGAGGAGAGAGGAATTCAGGCATTTTTGAAGCCATGTTAAAGAAAAACTGCAACTAGAAAATCACTGAAAATTCACATAAACAAGTCAATATGCTATATTTTCCTGAGAATATTCTTTAGATCTTTTTTTTTGTTTGTTTTCTTAAAAGGAGAATAGATTGGGAAAAGCTTATTTCAAATTGCCTAATGCCAATTAGTGTACTCAGTAATTTTTTCATTTCAAAATAGAAAACAGTTACAATTACGGATTCAATGTGGCAGCAATTTTCCTTTCAGAAGACGTGAAACCTGAAGAGAGCGAGCTTCCATATGTTTTTCTTATTTTGTGTTTTGTGGTAATATAGGGGATTTTATTTAGAAGTGTCATTTTACAGCAGTCTTGCATAATGAATGAATGACACATTAAAAATAATTCTGTGTGCTCAGAAGTCTGTGGAAGGAGCTACTCCGAATTCAGTAACTAAGAAAATTTGAATACAAGGTACTGTACATTATATCTTATTAGTTCAGAGGGGTTTTATATGAAAAATGATTTCACAAGTTGTGCAAATCATGCCACAAATAAAACTTTATGTTTCTGATATTTGAATTACTTAAAATTGAAGTGTTCAAAGAGTCATTTCTATGAGCATGTAACAGTGTTGAAGAGAAAAAAATATGTATACTACTAATCTTAATCTCATATTAGTCCTGAGATTTTCAGAGACTTGACACATTTTATTGATTTCTAATTTCAAACTAAATTGAAAACTAAAACTAAGAGTAACTTTTGTTTTGGCTTCCAAACAATTGAGTTATAGCCATCTTTATTGCTTTCCTACAAATTAAGGCTTATTTTTCTGTACCTTATCACTTATTATAGCAAAGCATATTTAAAAGAAGTATAGTTACCTGTTGTTATGAAATTGCTAATTGCCACAAAATATGTATAATTTCATTAATGGGAAGTTTACAAAATTAGGTAATTCAGAAGACCATATGATGAGTTCTAAATTTGCATATATAGTTAGGTAGACAGATGCGGTTCAAAATAGATGCATAGGCATAACATTCTATTTATTTACAAATTAATAGACAAAATAAGATCTTTAAAAATCATAAGTAGTTTAACAAATATAGTAAAATCACAGTATGTTAATTAAACTTTTTGAAGTGGTATGTTGTGAAGATGCAGTGTAAATAATGAATATATTTTGAAGGGGGAATTTCAAGAAAAAAAAGATAGTAACAAAGTTAGTGAAAACTAGTAGACAGTTTAGAGAAGAGAATACCTTAAAGTCAGGTTGGTGGACTTCAAAATAAAATACATGAGGAATAGTAGGTTTTCAAAGGAAGAACGCAACCAGGGAAAAAGACAGCTCTCTCTTCCCTTATGTAAGTTTTAGTCTTAATGTTGTTTCATTTTCATTCCTCTGGACTTTTATTTTTTACTCATTAGTTAAATCTCTTTGAATCACTTGACACTGAAGTTCTGGCTCACCTCGAAAACATCTGTGGTATCGGATGAGTACGTTTGGAATTGTACTTGCCAATCTTAATTTTTTTTCTGGGAAAGAATTTTTCACTTATTTTACTTATTTATAATATCTTAATGGATAATTCAGTAATTCCAGAGCCAAATATTCTAACCCAGAAGCTCAATTTAATAACATGAGAAATCATAAATTTCCCAGAGAAAAATAACGTCCTTTACTTGTGGTCATCGAAGGTAGAATAGTCCTGCCTTTTGTATTGCAAATATAGAATGTAGAATGTGCAGAATAATGAACAAAAGAAAGACTGGGTTTGGAATAGCCTGTTCCCTATTCACAGGTAGAATTTTGTTCCTGTTGAGAGACAATCACAAGAGAGACCTACGTGTCCTAAGAAACTGCTTGTATTTAATTCCATGAAGACTGAGGGCTCCCGACCACCACCAGAAGAGAAGGACTTGGTTAAGCATGAGTAGCTAATTCTGCTATATTCTCAAATATATTTTATGCCATACATAACAAGATTTGTAAAAATAATTTCAACAAAACACATACCTTTTCCTAAGTATTTGAGTTTTCTCATGTGGCAGTTTGTAGTGTGAAATATAGCTCGGTGTTCCAGAATTCTGTGACATACACTTTCTCCACCTAAGTGAATACTAACTTTTAATTACAAAAAGTTTCAAGTATTTGTAAGTGAAATAAAGTACTCTTAGCATGGCACTTTCTGAAAATATAAACTTTGGTACTTTTTCTTTACATATTTTAATATTAAATATATTAAATTTGTTGATTGTAACAAAAACATCTATTTTATAGATTTCCTGGAAGGGTGTTTCCCTGAATAAAATATGCACAACATTTTAGAAAATTCAAAAACTAGGGAAAAACATTTAAAAACTTTCCCAAACTTCAGGACTTTAGAATTAAAATATTAAATGTGTTGACTCTGGTATATGTTTGGAAAATCTTTGCTCTCAGAATTAGGGCATTGTCATTTCAGTGTGAATTCATGGACCTTAGTCCATTAGGGCATTAGTGGTAAGAAAAGAATACACGGTAGCATAATTGACTACTTCCAACAATCAATAGGACAATTCTGCTAACTGAAAAGAGCTCCAGGAGCAAGCTACCGTGTTTCTTTGACACTCAAGGATTCCCCAGAGCCCTGTTCTATAGTAGATGTGTAGAAGAGCTGGCCATCTTCTCAAAGGCAGAGTCAACATATCAAGCAATATAAGATAAATTGTAATAAGGAAGCACATCAAAATTCTTTTCACAATGTTAAATGCTTAAAGAACTTAGCAGCGGAGCATAATTCTGCCTTAAAAATCATAACCAAATATGCATCTTAGATTGAAAGACTGCATGGGAACAAAATAAAGTCCACTTTGTAAAATTTATTGTCATACTTTCAATTCCCGAGTTAGTATGGAACTTGGAGGTATCACAGCTTATCTGGAAATCTCTGCTTTGTTTTCACTGTTTGTTTGTTTTTTTTCATAACAAAAGGTGTACAGTCCTCACCCATGGGACTCACTGTCCTCTGTGATAGCATCGCTGCTTTCCAGAGGATTAGACATGGACCTTGTCCCATGTCCTTGTACAATAAAGTTTTGCTGAGACACATGTGCAATCCTGTTGCTAGGAAAACAGCTACACCTTTCCTACACTTGAACTTTGACCGTTTGGCTTTTAATTTTTTCTGAATGTACAACACACTGTCACTCACAACATACCTTCACTAGTTGATTGTTCATGCTATTAATAGGCAATATTGTGCCAGTGCAGTTATTTTTTAAACTATGCATTTTTTTGTATGTCTGAACACCTGGCAGGAGGCATTTCAATGGTGTTTAATTGTACACTTCCATCTACTGGTGCAGTCCTAGTCTATGACTTTGGCTGATCTGAGAGAAGCACCAGCTCCGTTATGTCTGTCTGTCTGTCTGCCTGTCTATTTAGACAGTGATTTGTGGCCATTGCTTACAGTTCTCTCAGTAATTTTCAGCGTGAATCTGTGAAAGTTTGTACTGTCACATAATACGGTTCAGAGTAAAATGTGTCTTTAATTAATCTGGATTCTGAGAATCCTTTTAGTAGAGGCAGCTTCACTCATATGGAATTCATGTTTTCAGTGTAAAGATCAGTGACATTCAGTATATTTTCTGAGTTGTGACACTATCATTATGTAATCTTAGAACATTTCACTTACACAAAATACTTACAACATCACCAGCCGATTTCCATCACAGAAAAATTTCTTGGATACACACACATACACCAGCCCCAAGCAATGTTGCTCCATTTTCTATCTCTGTAGATGTGGCCATTTTGTATGTTTAATGTACATGAAGTAAACAATATAGGGTCTTTATTTCTGGCTTCTTTAACAGAGAATAATGTTCTTGAGAATAATATATATTTCAGCTTATTTCATTATATATTTTCTTTTTTATTTCCAAATTATACCCCACTGCTAGGTCTACCTTTTTATCCATCCATTCATCAGTTGATGTCTAATTGGGATGCTTTCACTTGTCATTACTCTGAACAATGATGTTAGGAGTATAGTACTTGCATAGACTCACTGCATGGCGTATGCTTTCATTTCTCTGAGGATGGATTTGCCTACTCACGTGCTAACTGGCTAAGATTTTGAGGAGCTGCCAGACTATTTTCTGACATGAAAGCATCATCACACATTCACATCAACAGTATCAGAGGGCTCAAATTTCTCCATATCCTTGCTAAAACTTATTTCTTTTTAAGTTTTAAAATAATCATATCATCATTGTATATTTTTGAATTTTTCATCACTTATAATTCGTAGAACATTGTGTGCTTTTATGTCACATATTTACCATGTGAATTATAATTTTATCAGCACATGTTTGCAGCACATAGTCATTCCACTCGTGGTCATTTGGTGCACAGATATAACAGCTCAATATTTTCTTCTTTTATTCACCCCTCATTTATTTTCTAACATTATCTATCTTGCAATAAGTCATTGTAAAGTCAATTATCATATAAACACATTAACAGAACCAATAGGCCAAATACATAGAACACATATGACATTTACACTAAATGAAGATATCCTATTAGATAGTTGCAATTCTGTGATGATAGTATACAATATTCAATCATTTTGCAATTTTTGAGAAGGTAGTAATGTATCATGACTAATTTTGGTTACATTTCTGTTTAACAGATCCCTATGCACTTGGAATGTGCTATTCCTACCTCTCTGTACTTAGTGTTCCTTAATGGTCATCTTTGTACTCCTTTCCCACATAGCCTTCTCATCCTCTTTGCATGCCCCTGTTCTTTCAGGGTGTTAAACACTTTTTCACCATTTGACTGTCAAACATTTATTGTTATTATTAATTTTTTAGGGGGGCTATCAGGGATCAAACTCAGGACCTTGTACTTGGCAGGCAGGTGCTGATGCTGCTGAGGTATTTCCCTGGCCCACATGTTAAAGTTCTTGCAAGAACTTCACTTTGTCTCTCATTTGTTATTTTTAACAAAAAAAAAAATATACTAGGAACTAGACGCAGAGCCTTCACACTCACCTCCATTTCTAGCCCCTTTCTATTTTCAACACAGGATTTCACTGAGTTCTTAAGTTGCGCTGGCTGGGCTCAGACTCACAATCCTTTTTTTCAACATCCCAGAGGGTGGAGATTACCAATGCATACCACTATGTCTGGCTTTTTTTTTTTTTTCTTTATTCTGACATAGCTATTTGTATTTTAATCATTGAATTAGAAGTTTCAATTTATGGTTCATATAAAGTCTCTTTTAGATGAATAATTTTAAATATATTCTCCCATCATGTGAATTGGTTTTTTTTTTGTTTGTTTGTTTTTCTTTAGTTTTAAAGATGTCTTTTGGAGCGTGAATGTATGGTTTTTAGTTATATTAAATTTTGGGGCCAGTGAGATAGTTTAGGGTATTAAAGCGCCTGCGTAAGCAAGTTTAGGCAAATGCAGGGACTGAGGTTAGATTCCCCAGCACCAAATGCTGTGGCAGCCTCACCCCGTAGGGTGAGCTGAGCCAGGCAGAATCTGGGCATAGTGGCGCATGACTAATCCCAGCGCTGGGGAGGCTGAAAGCACGAGGATCAGCATGAGTAAAGAAAAGCATACTGCTGATATGGCTTGTTCTGTTCATGAATGCTACATAAATTATATTTTATACAGCATTATATAGAATTTTGACAATGCCTTTCTTCACTAGTAATAAACACACATCTGTGTGGAGAGATATATCATTTATCTCTGCTACTCAATATTCGAAGTAATAACTGTTGATCTATAGAGTTATTTTAGTATCCATACTTTTTATTTTTTATGTACTTAGTACAGGGTCTACAGAGTCACACTACACAGATTGGACTCCTGTTCCTACTGTTTTCAGCCTCCCAAGCACTGAGATTACAGGTGTGCCACCATGTCCAGTCTCAATTTCCATCTCAGCACACCCTGGGTGTGGGGCAGGCACCTATCCACACTTTTAAAAGAAACTTCTATATGCACTATTGATTTTATGTGTACATAATTCTTCAAATAAGTTGGGAAATTTTCTACAAATGCTAGTAATTGATCAGTATTTGATCATCTGTTAAGGCTGCGTTTAGGCCTGCAAGTCAAACCCAAATGATCTTCTAAAGCAGTTTACCAATTTACATTCCTA
>NDGN011446996.1:0-42522 GCA_002564285.1 Tympanoctomys barrerae
TCAGGCCCTTGCGTTTGCCAGGGAAGCGCTTATTCCACTGAGCCATCTCCCCAGCCCCTATTTGTTCATTTTTCAGACAGAGTCTCACTGTATTTTCCAGGCTGGTCTCAAACTGCTGCATTCAAGTGATCCTCCTGCCTCAGCCTCCTACGAGTGAGGGACCAGAGGTGTGTGCCGCTATACCTGGATGTCAATTTTCCCCCTCTTTTCTTTTCCTTCATTTTCTTCTCCTTCCTCTCTCTCTCTCCTTCCCTCTTACCCTTCACAGCTTCCTTCCCTCTTTCATTCCTCCCTCCCTCTCTCCTTTCATCCCTCCCTCCCTCCCGCCTTCCCTTCTTTCCTCCTTTGCTTCTGCAGCCCCGGTGATCAAATCCGGGTCCTCATGTGTTCTGGGGGAACTCTACCACTGAGCCACATTACCATCCCTAATTTCTTTTCAATATGGAAAAGCACTTCTCTGCGTTTCCATTTATCCCCTGGCCCTTGGGGTCATCCCTGGCATTTACTTGTCTTCTGCTTCCCTTGCCAACTTAGAGTTACTGTCCAGAATTTGGGGTCCTGCACTGCGGTCTGTCTTCCCTTCATGGAGCCCAGCAAGGCTCTGGCGCGAGCAAACAGGGGTGCCCGCCCTCCCTGCGGGACTCGCCTTCCCGCTGCTAAAGGCCAGGCCTGCACGATGGCCTCATAGACACCACAGTGCCTCCGAGCTGCGGCCCTTGCTTCTTTGTGCCATCTGATTATGTTTACGTGTCACCTCCCCCAGCCACAGCTGCCCTGCCCTGCCCTCCCCTCCTCTTGCTCTTTCTCGCCGTCTCCTGCCTCTTCCTCTGTAATGTAGAGCTGGTGTGGAGGTCAGCCAGTGAGGAGCAAGGCACAGAGTGACAGTGGCCAGGGAGCGTGGGAAACCCACCTGCCATGGCTAAGGGCTGCGTGGTAGGCCAGTGCTTTTGAGCCCCTGCCTCGGTTTTCTCCTCGTGAGGTTCTGGCCATGATGCATGAGTAAGATGTGGACAGCGCTAGCCGTGCGGCCTGGCACGTCACACACAAGGGGAAGGTCCTGGCTGCTGTTCTTGCTGCCAGGCTGTTGGCTCTTTGCCTCCTATTTGATCCTGGATTTCTAGCCAGTTGGTTCACCTTGCCCGCTTTTCACACAGGTGTCCCAAGGGCAGGGACGCTACTCCGCGCAGCCCAGCGCCCTGTTCTCTGTAGGGTCCGTAGACGTTCCCCGGCCTTTTGCTATGCAGAGCACGTGTCCTGGCTGGGCCAACACAGAGGCGATTCTGCCGGCAGCAGGTGCCCATGCAGTTCCTGCTCTCTGCAGCCCCTGCCAGTGTTGTAGGCAGCTGAGCTAGATAGAAATAGAGGTATATGTAAATAGGCACTCAGGCAGGGCTGGGCCCTCAAAGGACCCCGTGTGGAGGAGATACCTTGCACCTGTGGGAGAGACAGGCACCCCACGGTAGCCAGACCTCCAGACGAACAACTAAACAAATACAGTCACATACTCCCCTAGCGATGGGCATCAGGGACCGGTATTCTTTTTTCTTTTCTTTCTTTCTTTCTTTTCTTTTTCTTTTTCTTTTCTTTTTTTTTTTTTTTTTTTTTTCAGAACCAGGGATTGACCTCAGGCCCTTGCAGGCAAGCGCTTATTCTACTGAGCCATCTCCCCGGCCCAGGGACCGATATGCTAATAGGTACCAATACCTTGAAAAAGCCAGGAAGAGGGCCGGGGAGATGGCTCAGTAGAATAAGCGTTTGTCTGGCAAGTACAAGGGTCTGAGTTCAATCCCTGGTTCCGAAAAAAAAAAAAAAAGCCAGGAAGAGTCACTAACCCAACCTGCTACAAGAAGAGCCCCTGTTCTGTATTCGTGTCTGCTACGTGCCTTGTTTTCCTATTTGATCCTGATTTAAGCCATTTTACCTGAGCAATAATCTTATCGTTGGACCACAGTTCTGTCCCTTCTCATGCCCACTTGAGAGTTTTTATGCTTCCCATTTTAGACCCACTCACTTTCTAGTTTTGCTCTCTAAAAAAAAAAAAAATCCCTAGAAAAGGCAGGTTCCTCAGCAACCCACTCAGGTCCCCTTCTGCCCCTCTCTTGGACAGCTTTCTTTTCCCAAATAAATATATTCTACTCTTAACCTCCATTGTTCCTAAAACTCACTCTTTCATTTTAGAGAACACAAGGGGTCCCAGGTACCCTTCGCTTTGGGGTTTCATTCCCTTATAACACCAGAATGCCCCTCACCCCTCCGCAGCCTTGGCTCGTCCCCGTCCACTCAGAGCCTCAGTGTCCTGCTCAGGGTTCCACTCCAGGACACAGGGGGGGGGGTCGGGGAGCCTGCTGGAACAGAAGCTGCCCCTCTGCAGGCAGCACGCCAGGCCTTGCCCAGCCTTCCCCACAAGCCTGACCCTGGTGCTTAGCCTAGGCAGCCCTGCCAGCCTGTGTCATTGGCAGCACGAAGGTGACAGCGAGCCTGAAATCAGCCCGAGAGCTGGGCTGCCTCCAGGGAGCCCCTCGGGTTGCTGAGGGGCAGGCAGGAGTTGCAGACAGCTGCTGGACCCCTGCAGAGGGCGTCTCACCACAACCTCCGAGAGGCAGAAGGGAAGGGAGCTGGTGAGGCCCATGGCCTGGGTCTGTCTCCTCACCAGGATTCTCCCTTCCCCTCCAGCCTGCGGCATCAGGTGTGGCGAAATGTGTACCCACTCTGCAGCAAATGCATGTCCCCTTCCTACATGAAGCACCCCAACCCTGGAAGACTCTCACATTTGCTGGGGCTGTCGGGAGGAGCTGCCCTGTACCTGAGACCCTGCCAGGGCTTGGTCACCCACCCTGGCATGCTGAGAGACATGGATTTAAGCAGAGTGTGAATGAAGGCCAGTTATCTCCTGCTCTGTCCCTACCATGTAAAGCTGGGAAGGGAGGCAGTGGTGGTTGGGCACTGCCATGACCCTTGCATGTGTCAGGTTCCTGGAGGAGTCCCTGTGGTCTAAGGGCTTGGGGAGCCTATCTTAGCCAAAGCGGCGCAGGGCTGTGGTCCTGCCGCCCCCACACTCCCAGGCCAGTGGTTTGGGCTCTGTGCTCAGGGCTGGGAGCTGTGATGCCAGGCAGTGATGGAAGCTTGGGTGTGCAGTGGTGGGACGTGGGCCGGAGGGACTCGGGTGGGGTGGGGGGTGGGCTGGTGCTGGGTAAGGAGCATAGTTAGGTCCCCCCAATGCTGCCCATGCAGACATGCCACCGCTGCGCTCCAGTGGAGCCTCCAGAGGCCAGGTCCTGCTGGACTCCTCGGCTCCCCGCACATTTCCACCCCAGGGTTACTCAGCGCCTACTCCAGGGATGCTGAGATCCAGTGAGACGCAGGCAGACCAGGTCGACATAGCCTGCCCCTACTTCAGAACCTCGATCACTTCAGAGCTCTCAGAAGCCCCTGTCACCCCCAGTTTTGGCAGACACCAGGCCCAAAACCCCTGCCCAAAGCATTTCTCCTTTTCCCTGCCTCCCAGCTGACCAAGTTCTCCCATCGCCCTGCTGCCTGGATGCTCGGCCACACTGGGAGCTGGCAGGTCTGCTCCTGCGGGGGTCTCACCTCTGGGCACTGCAGCTTTGGAGCTGGTGCTCTTAGGGTGCTCAGCCAGGGGTCTTGGGGTGCTCAGCAAGAGGAGGCATGTGGCATTAGGTGGCTTTTGTGGGCTGACAGCCAGTTTCCTATGAGATATTTATTTATTTATTTATTTATTTATTTATTTATTTGGTACAGGATCTCACTACGCAGTTTGGACTCCTAGTGATCCTGTCTCAGCCTCCCCAGTGCTGGGATTACAGGCATGTGCTAACAATCCAGCACAGCATACAGGACCTGGGATCAAGCGCAGGTTCTTGTGCTTGCCAGGCAGGCACTTAGACTGCCAAGCTATCACCCCAGCCCTCCTGCAAGACATCTCATGGCCCTGGGAAAAGCACCAGTGTGTGGACCTGTGCTGGGCAGTCCATGAGGTTTTTCTTCATTGTTTCTCTGTAATTGTAGAGGCTGACGTGTAGCGCAGTGGTAGGGCACTTGCCTGGCGTGCCGAAGACTCTGGGTTCAATCCCCAGCACTGCAAAAAAGTAATAAATAAATCTATGAAGGTGAGTATATGTGTTTTCATGTGTCTAGATGCATGTGGGTGTGTACATGCATGCACACCCACAACACAGACAGACAGACAGACAGCTGTTTCTGTCTCCTGTGTGTAAGGCCCCCTCTGTGGGTCAGGGATTCCTAAGCCTGTGGGTAGGAGGCGCTGCTTCGCCCCCGGCACAGGGCCTAGTTAGAGACACAGATTGCAAAGTAGGGACTGGGGAAAGGCCTGTTTATTGCTCTGGAGGGTCCCTGCGAGGCACACCTGGGGAAGGAAGTGTGCAGTGTCACGGTGGAGACACGTGAGGAATGGAGTTTTGGTGGTTCCTGTGGGTCATGTCCTTGTCATGTTGCTCTATTCTGAGGACTTGGGGAGCGGTTCCCCTGTCCCCACAGGAGCGTCTGGCTGCCCTGGTGGTCCCGGGTGGAGCTGAGAAAGCCCTGACTTGAAACAGCAGAGGAGGATGCCCACTGCAGGGCTCCCATTGGCTTCCTGCAGGCCTCAGGCGGCCAGTTCTCTGCCAGCAGTGGCCTGAGGACAAGGCCACCTCTCCTGTGTCCCCAGACACTGGAAAAGGAAACTCCACAGTGTGGAACGGGAGGCTGCTGCACCACTCCACCCAAAGCCAGCCACCCGTGTGTCTTCCCTTAGCCAGGAGACCTCGGCTCCTTCCTGCCACCTCACCTGTCCACCACCATGGGCGGTGAGTGTGCACCTGCACACCCACACAATGGCCTGCAGTAGCTTCCGTGTGTGTGTATGTGTGTGTGTGTGTGTGTACTCACTTCCATGCTTGAGAGTCTCAGGGGTGTGTTTTATCTTATATTAACATGTGTAAGTACATAGATCAAGATGCATAGCATCCCCTCACACAGAGCTATGCAGGATGTACACACACACACACACACACACACACACACAAACACACACAGATGGAGAGACAGGGATTTTAAGAGGCAGAGCCTTTCCCTTCCTCCTCCACTGGCGAAATACAGTGCACTGAGCTTGCCTGGGCCCCGCTCCTCACCCCCTCCAGCCATTTGTGTGGAGGCAGAGAAAACTGTGATTCTTGGCACCAGGCTCTCAGGGGGTGGCAATGCACGTAGGCCTGCTCCATAGGCAGCTCTGGGGGGCCCAGCGGGGTCCCTTCCTAGCGTCCAGCGCCCTGCGTCCTGGTTAGGCCTCCACTCCTGCCCTTCCTCTGTGGGTACTAAGCCTCTGTGGGCACACAGGATGAGGACCATGACACTTTTAGTGGCCCTGGACACTTCTAGTGGATCATGACACTTCTAGTGTCATATTTGTTTTATGTCTTTTAAAATCTAAGGAAAAAGGGATATGAAACTCAAATACATGAATGAATTGGTCTGGGTTCTTATCACAATGCAGTCCCAAAACAACGGTTGTTGTTCTCAGTGCCCAGGGCCTGAGCAGGTCCTAAGACAGTCCTGGTATGTAAGAGACCCTCCTGATTCTTGTCTCGGCCCAAGAAGTTTATATTCGTAATCTCAAAGATATGTTGTTGGAATCCCACCAAGTTAATTCCAATCTACCACTTCCGGTGCAACCCACGGCAAAAAAACGCTAAAGCATAGTTATAGTTATGGGGAGCCAAGAGGTCCTGAGTCCAGCCACGAAGATGGCTATCTCAAACAAAGGCCTCCACCCAGGGTTGAACCCCGGTTTTATTCAGTCATGAAGGAGGAGTGGCTTAAGGATGACTGACTGAGCATCGCAGGGAGTAGGTGTGTGCTGTGAGCTGGGCTGGGGAGGAGGCCCGCATTTACCTCTGTGATATGCAGAGAAGGATATGCAGAAAAAGTGATTTGCATTAGACTACTGAGATAATATCTAATGTTTTGGGGTCCAGTGCTTCAACTCTGATGTGTGATCTTTCAGGCTCCAAGAAATCATAGCCTCTATCTATCTCAAAGCTCCAGCCCAGCCACCAGCTGGCAGGGTGGAGCGCTGGCTCTTCATCCTGTCTCGACCCAGCTCACAGTAGAGAGCAGCAGGTGTAGGTTACCAGGGAAGCACGCACGCCTCCTTCAAAGATTACCCCCAGCACCTCGGCTAGACCAATACACATTGCTTAAGGCCAACTGAAGGATAAACAGAAGTCCTAGCCAGCTCTGCACACGCAACACAAGGAAATAGGGTCATGCTCAGCCAAAATGGAGACAATCGCCCTTCTCTCATGGAGAGTGCTCAGGTGGCCTCCACACTGGCACTCGCCCGAGCTCCACACAGCCCCTCCGCTCTGCAGGCCTCCCCAGCTCCAGAGCGGGGTCTTTGGGCGCTAGCGTCATCTGGGGTAGGCAGTGGCCTCAGGGCAGCTCCCAGCTTGGCCTTTCTGCTGAGCTCACTCTGCCTAGGAGGGAACAGGCAGGGGAAGAGAGTTTCGCAGCAGAGGCCCCAGCTGTGGCTATCCCTGGATTTCAGGGTGCTGTGAGCTGTTTACAGTATTGGTGGGTTGCTCCCACCAAGGGTGAATCTGCAAAAAGGACAGAGGCTGCTGGGGAAAAACGTGGCCCGAGACGGAGAGAGTTTCGCATCCTGGCTTGTGTGGGGAGACAGGCTGGCCGGTAAGGGGATCAAGTGCAGACCTCAGATCTCAGCAGCCCACTCAGGTGCTCACCAGAGAGAAGGGTCAGTGGCTGCTGTGCCGGGCATGCGTTAGGCCATCCTGGGGCGGGAGCCACAGAGCAGGCTTAGAGGGGAGCGCAGCACATGGACCGAGGCCTCACCCAGTGCCATGATTTGCTGGCTGTGCCACCTTACAGGGTTATAGCCAGGCCCAGGTGCACAGCCCGGCATAGCGCGGGCCAGAGGAGCTGTCCCTCAGTGGTGGCTGGGCTCATGGCTTCTCCTTTCTGTTTTATTCATTGTCTGTGGCCGAGTCACTTGGCCCTCCAAGCTCACCAGAATCCAAGGTGGCTGGAGCGGTGTGGAGGGTGGAGGAGCAGAGTGTCTCTCCCCGTCCGCCCAGGGCCCTGTGTGGTCATCCGGCCTTCAGACTCAGCTGGAGGGGTGATGCGTTGGCGGGAAGTGGAGACTCACCAAGGAATGCTGAGGTGGTTGTCTCAGCGCCAGCACTGTCTCCATGAGGTAAATGGCGGGGCGCGAGGGATGTCACCCACAGTCCCTGCTATAGCCTCGTGATGAGCTCACGAGCATGGGCACCATCTCCGGGTCCCAGCTGGTCTGGTACAGGACAGAAGTCTAGTGGCTGGATTTGCTTTCCCTGGTCAGGGCAGCAAGCCGCACAGGGCGTTTGCGGTGGCCTTCATTCCCCTCCGGGGCCCCGCTCTGTCTAGAGCCCTGACGTTCGCCTTTGCTCTGACCCCGACCGTGAAGGTGGGGCATCCTGGTCCTGAGGAGCTGACTTCAGAGGCAGGCAGGTCTGAGTTCCAGCCTCGGGTCTGTGGTTACTGTCCGAGGAACGCTGAACAAACCGTCTGGCCTCTCTGCACCCCCAAATCCCTTCCTCGAGGACGTACAGTGATGCCCAGGTGAGGTACTCATGCCCCGTAGCACAGGAGCACGGCTGCTCTGGTCTCAGTTGGCATCTGAGACACATTCTTTTCTCCTTCTCCCTTCAAAATCCCCGTCGGGCTGGGGAAACAGCTCAGTGGTGTAAGCGCCTGCCTGGCAAGCACAAGGTCCTGAGCTCGATCCCCTGTACCAAAAATAAATTGTAAAAAATCAGAATTCCCCTGTCTTGTTTACTTTTCTCTCCTTGCTGAAACAAAATACCTGACGCCCAAAATTAAGCAAGGGATGGCTTACTTAGCTCAATGTGTGGAGATTGCAGTCAGTAATCAGCTGGCTCCGAGGCAGGGTGGAATGGCACAGGGGCAATCGTCCACGGCAGCAGAAGATGGCAAAGCACTGAGCATGGGGTTGGGGGAGCAAACCGCTTCCCCCCTTATACTATAAGGACCCCCCCCCGTGGGTGTAACACCACTCCATCTGCATGCTGTCCTCTTGCGCAGGATGAGGATGTTTACAAAATGAGGACCCTGGCCCCCGCTGAGTCCTTCATTAAACTTCTGGACTTCTCAAGCTGGCCCAGTGCATGAAGCACTACACCCCCAAATATCCGCATTACAGTCAGGAGCATGGACGTTGCTCCTGGGAGCAGAGCAGCAAACACCCAGAATGGCCTTTGACACCGGCCTGGTGCTTCAAGCAGCCACTGTTTGTGCAGCCACAAGGCCACAGGTGTTTCCTGGACTTCCTGCTCGGTACGGCCATTGCCAACATGGAGAATGGAATGTGTTTTCCTAGGGGGGTGCATTTTCAATCTATGCATGCTGACAGCCTCTTACACTGCCCCCCAAATACTTGTGCCCAGTTGGTTGGCTGACACTCCTTCGGTGCACTCTGTCACCCGCCCACGCGGAGCTGTTTTGGAAAAGCCTCCTCTGGGCCCAGCCTAGTGCTGAGGCAGCAGCCCTGCGCCACCTTGACGGCCGCATGGTCATTGCTCACACTCCCCACCTTCCTCGGGGGGGATTTACAGCCCCTACTCATCATCAGGCTGAAGTGTCAAGGATTTCCTTTCCTGAGGAAATTAACTTGCATTTTATACTTTCCACCTACAGAAATTTAATCATCCACCAATGCTTGGCCTGACAGAGATGGCTGCTGCCCGGCTCCTTTCTATAAAATATGGCTTCCCTAGAAATCGGGGGAGCTCAGGGAGGGGACTTGGACAGGTGTAGAGAGGGAAGGAGCTGGGGAGGGTGGGGGGCTGCTCCTGTGGGTAGAAGTTCAAAGAGGGCAGCAGATAGCTCCCCAGACACACCAGCAACCTCCTGGCTGGCACCTCCCGCCTCCCCTCTTGGCCACTTCCCACCCAGCAACAAAGGACTCTTTCTGAAGGAGCTCCCTGGAGGTTGAGCCCGGCCACAGGCCACCCTGGCCTCCATCATCCCTGAAGACTTCTCTCTGCACTTCCCTCTCCCTTTGGCACGACCAGAAAGTCCCCTGCTCATGCCTCGAAGCCCACCCCTTCTCCTCCCACCTACTTGTGCCATGAAATGTTTGTACCAAATCAAGACTCCTCTGTTGTGACCTCAGAGTGTCAGGAAGTGTGGCCTTTGGGTGGTGATTAGGCCACAGGATGGCATCTTCAGGGGTGGGATTAGTGCCCCTGTAAAGGATCCCCGGAGAGCTGCGCTATCCTTTACACCATGTGGAGACCCAGCAAAATGATGCCGCCTCTCTACGGCCCAGGAGAAGGACTTTCATTAGGCTCCACATCTGCTGGAATCTCCATCACTTGACTTTGGACTTCTGGGCTCCAGAACCATAAGAAGCAAACTTCCACTATGAGCCATCTTGTCCACGGTATTTTGTTATAGCAGCTGAGCAGACTGAGACAACCTATGTGCCTTTGGTGAGACTGAATCATTCCTGAAGTCACACGGGAGGGGGGGTACCTCTTCATGGAGAGTCCATTTCTGCTGGCTACCTGGGAGAGGACTGAGGCCCGCCCTCACCCTAATGTTTGAAGGGTGCAGAATGTGCTCAGGAAACTACGAGGGAACCTAAGATGCATCCCACGGTGCAAGTCATACTCAAAGGTACAGGCGGAACTCAGAGGGCCACTAACACCCTGCGTGGGCGAGAGTGGCCATTATCTTCCACGTAAGTGATTCCTAATGGTGGATCATGCTTCAACTCAGCAACTGCATGAAGCAACCTGTCTCCCCAGCCCACTCCAACACTTCCCTGGGGATCCAGCAGGGCTCAGCTCCTCCACCTGGGCCTCTCTAGGGCTCTAGTCCAACCTGACCTACAGGGTCGAGCAAGGGCCCCAGCCACGTGGGAGGTGGCCCCGCTACCATGCAGCTCCACCACACCACTTGTGCTGGATGCTTAGATCAACACCTGGATGGGGACCTCTTTACTCAGCACTCAAGCCTCAGGACATCGGCTCCCCAGTCCCTCGGGACTACCCATAACCCTTCCCCCTGGAGTCATGTGCTCTCACCCAGCTCTGTCATCCTTAAGGCCCAGGTAAGGGGAGAGGGAGAGAAAGCAGGGAGGAGGGTCAGACTTTATTGACCACCTATTATATGCTAAGCCTCTCAAAAGGCACAGTGCACCTGACCCCTTGGCAGCTGAACTCTATGGGCCATTCCTGCAAATCGTGTCCCCTGGCCTAGTTTCTCACCCACAAGCAGATCAACCCTGTGCTCAGGCTCCCTCTTCCACTGCCGTATTATTCAGCATTAAAAAGGAAATGGTAAAATTAACTTTACCAGTGTATTTCATTCAGCAAACATGTTCAACGTACGATCTTCTGCATGTAATTAAAATAATTGTTAAAAAACAGCAGGAGGGGGGCCGGGGGATAGCTTGGTAGCCCAAATTCAGGGCTGTCTTGGCCACTGCGTGCTTGTACGGTCGTTCAGGTTGGGGTCTCAGCAGTGGCCAAAAGGGACGCACTCCTGTTTCTAGCGTGAGAAGTCGCGCTGCACGTTTGCGAGACTTGAGACTGCCTTTTCTCTCTGCCCAGCCCAGCCCTGGGAACTTCAGCCACGGAAACTTCTAGCTCCACGGCTGCCCGACTGTAGTGTGCATAAAAGTACACTAGGTGGCGCTCTTTGTCCACATTCAGCTTTTGTCTGCGTGCCTCTTTCCAAACACTGCTTCAAACTCCGGAGCTGCGGACTTGTCCTAGGCCATCTAAAAGCTTGAATGCGGTCCCAAACCCTCCAAGCTCCTATATCACGGGCCCCAAGTCTCTGTCTCCCAAGACACTCTCCCAAATTCTGGACCCCAAAACTCCATACATACACCCTAGACGTTAGATTCTTAAACCCTCAAAACATCTCAGAGTCCTGCCATGCAGCCCTGATCCCCGAAAAGCCCAGACTCCACAGCCTCCAAACCCTCAAAATCCTCAGCTCCAGATGCTCTGTTCCTGGCCCCTCTGGCTTCCCCAACTTCAGTTCCCAGACCTCTGCACCCCAGACCGCCTCTTCTAGACGCCTCTAGGCGCACGAACACCACATCTGTAAGGGTCCCCATCTTGGAAAACTGGGTCCCAGAGAAGGGAAGACACATGCTCCGGATCCCCAGCACAGAAGTAGCTGGAGCCCGAGCCCAACATTCCCAGTGTGCATAGCGCCTGGCATACAGTAAGTGCTCAACAAATGCCGGCCACAATTAGCATTGCTGCCACTTTGCAGCTAAATCACTGACATCCCGGCCCCCGCGCAGGCTGACCTCTCCGAGGCCCAATACAGGACCGTTCTTTCTTCCTTTCAGTACACCTCCCAATTTAGCAACATCTGCAAATTTAATTAACAAGCTGTTTATCTTCCTGGCTGAGCGATTAATAAAGGTGACAGGGAGAACAAGGGCTACAAAGCTCCCTGCAGTGCCCTGCAAAGGCCCCTCCTCCTGCTCAAGGGGACTGGTCATTTATCAGAGGGGTGGGGAGGGCTGTGCTGGCAGGGCTCAGGGATGAGGAGAAGGGGGACGGGGTCACCGGGAGTGGCTCCCCAGACACGCTGCCCTCAGGCAGCCATTCAGCAACAGGCACCTACCCCCTCCCACGGGCTGGGCCCCATGCCGAGCTCAGACGCTCAGCTAACAGCACAGATCATCTTTCCCCAGAGTGGCGGGCAGGAGGCGGGCATGCAGCATGCAAGCTGAACTGGCCTCTTCTAGCCCTGGAATTAATCAGACAAACTGCTCCCGGCCAGGACTGGCCTGCCCTGCCGTTCCCAGGGCATGAGTTAGTTGGTGGATGAGGAGCCACGGCAAGCTACAGCCTCTACTCTCAAGGGCGGCTTCGCCCAGTCGATAGAAGTTCGAAATTTATAGCATGGTCCCACTGAGACCTGAAGGGTTCTGTTTTCTTCTGAAAGCTTGCTCAGATGATGAGAGTAGGTCTGATGTTGTCCTGTCCACGTTGTTTATAGTCAAAACTAGGGGGCCTTAGGGCCGGGGAGATAGCTCAGGATAATACGCGCTTGCCTGGCAAGCGCAGGGTCCTGAGTTCAATCCCTGGTGCCTCAAAACAAAAACAAAACAAAACAAAACAAAAAGACTAGGGGGCTTTGACTGCTTGGTCCCTGTCACTTAAGTCTGGCCTCACCTCCTGGAGGTGCAAAGATAGAAGCAGACTCCCCTAGCCCAACCTGTGCCTTTTACACGGGGGAACCAAGGCACAAGTTGAACTATGATTTCTTAAGCTACCAGGGAGTTAGACACATTAGTTAGGGCTAATGTCACTATATATTTTCCCTCCTGGCTGAAAGTGAGCCCTGAGTCCTACCTACATCCTCCCCCCAAGCCTGGGGATGACCTTGACACCTTGGACTGCTCAGCGGGATACAGGCTCATCCCAGGGAGCTCAAAGGGTGCCAGAGAGGGCAGGACACTGTGGGATCTATACTCAGCGTGGAGTATAGTAGGAGGAGCCCCAGAGCACCTCCGCACAATGCTCTGGAAGATACTTTCTCGTCTTCATTCTTTCCTCATACCTCCAAAATCCTCTCTTTTTTCTAAACAATGACCTTGCTTCTTATTACATTGAGAAAAGAGTATTTGAGAGAAAGAACTCCTCACCACAAATACATCGACAAGCAAGGCCATAGCCCCTGCTGGCCCCACTGTTAGAGTGGATGAATTGTTTGCCCTCCCGTCTAAGACCCAGGCTGCCTCTGCACCCACCACGTAATCTGCTCTTCTCTTGCGTTTCTTCCCAGCCCCGTACCCACCCCAGCAGGGCCTTCATAGTCCATCTGTTTGTTCCTGCTCATCTCTTCACTATAAAGGGTTCTTGGGGCTCAGTTCAAGCACCTCGTTTCTGTGCTTAGGTCTTCATGTGGCCAGTGTTTCCCACATTCATGTCTGCATTCTATTACCTTCCTCAGCTACAGATTAGTAGGCACGCATCCTTCTGTGAGTTCTCCTCTTCCATGTCTGCAAGGACCTTGACGTCAGTAGGGTCCTAAACTTGCCATCCTCCAGCCCTGCTTGACCTGCTGTCTCCTGCCCCTGTCTTCTGAAATGAACAGTCCCATGTGGCTTTGGTTAACTTCATGTAGCCACAAGTGGACAATGCCTGCCATCTGGTCCCCACGGGGCAGAGTTTTGGTGGATAGTGCTCAGCAACCGTACCAGGGGCCCAGGAAGTGTGGGGGAAGCCAATTTCATGGGCCTATTTGACCAGGGTGGGGGACAGCTATGGAGATGGCTTTTCATGCCCCCACCCATGCTGTGAGATCAGGCTCTCCCTCGGCACCAGTCGCAGAGGAGGTGCCTCAGCACACCTTGGAATGGCACCCTCCCCTCGTGGCTTTTTCACCCTTCACACACAGCTCGGCTCTCAGGAAAGCCTGAACTAAGGACAAGGGGACAGTTGCAGCCCAGTTCTGAGCAGTGTGTTTAGCCCACAGCCCACCGCTCTTAGAGGTCTGCCGACCTCTGGGCTGAGTTCTCACTACCCTGGGTAGCCTGGCAGCGAGAGATCCCAGGCCCCTGGTGCTGAGAGACAGGGCTCCCGAGTCCGGCACAATGGGCCTCAGTGCCCCTGTTGGCTGACACAGTTCACTGCTTCTTCCCTCTTTCACTCCTCAGAGTCTTCAGAAAGCCCAGAATACAGTTTGATACAGAGCTGAGGGAGAATAGGATGCCAGGAAACTGGGCGGTTGGACTGGGGTGGGGAAGACAGGGTCTAACTATTTAAGGTCTCCATTTCCTTCCTGGGTGGACCCTTGCCATCTGTGCTCCAGGGAGCCAGATGGTGACAGGCTGGCATTTGAGAGTGGTGAAGAGACAGGGCAGGGTGGTGGCCAGCGTGGCCAGCGTGGGCAGCTGTGGCTGCGCCTGTGTGGGTCAGCAGGCAGAGCAAGCTGGGGCTCCCAGGCTGGGTCTGCCCTTGCCAGAGAGCACAGGCCACTGTCCCCCGGCAGCAGCTGTGGTGGGCACACTGGTGGCTTTTTCCAGGTGGAGCCCTGCGTGTTGCATGCTGGATGCTCCCCTGTGCTGCTCCCAGTCGGTCTCACAGCAGGGCTGTGTACACGCTGGGCGGGGCAGTGCCCTGCACAGGTGCCATGCCCGGCACTGGATTTGGGGAGCTCTCGGGCCTCCCAGGGGCCCACTCAACTCTGTGTTTGTAGTGAATGCCAGCTTTGTGCCCACAGGCACCGTGTACGGGGAAGAAAACACCTGTGCAGAGGTGAGCACACACTCACCTTGTCACACTCCAAACAGGTGCCAAAGCCAGGATCCACAAGGTCGCAGAGGAGGTGCCTGAGGGGCACTGGTGCAGAAAGGTGGTGGGAGCCAGCCAGGGAGAGGCGTGGGGCTCTGAGCAGAGGCTGGGGTGCTCCAGCCCCAGGAACCGCAGTGGATGGCAGAGCACAGGAAGGGAGAGAGCAGGGCTTAGACTTGGGAGATGGCGGAGGTGCCAACAGTTTCTTACAAAGACCAAGGCTGAAAGCCTTTGGGTGCTGCCAGGGAGGCTCCTGAGGGGACCCACAGAATGCTGAGTTTCTCTGAGCAAGAGGACAGGTGGGGAGCCAGGCTGGGCAGCCAGGGGCTGGGCAGGTGCGGTGGCAGGCAGGAGGGAGCAGAGGGGAAAGGGTGCAGAGGCAGGGCGGGGGAGGCACACAGAGGGGCAGGACTTGGAGCACTAGAACAGGGAGGCTTTTCCTCCGGGCTCCTCCACCCTAGTGGAATCAAGACCTAGCACCTCTCAGCTTCAGAATCAGCCGCTATCTTTTTTGGTTAGCAGTGGACCACGGAAAGTGGCTGGGAGAAGTAAGATTTAGCCTCCAAACAGGCAGAGGGGAAGGGAAAGACCAGAAGTGCTTCCACCAGCTCATTTGCATTTCAAACAGCCCGTTTGTTTTATCTCCTAATTAGCATACTCACCCTCAGCTGAAAAGGAGTCCATTAAAGGAAACTGCGCTCCAGGCAAGGTTCCTCCTTTAAATATTTTTAAAGTGCATGATTAATACACTTGCCCAGTGCTGTCTGGGCTGTGTTGGGGGTCAAGGGGCAGGTAAATGAGAGGGAAAGGAGTGCTCTTGCTTGCTTACCGGCTGGCCGATTAATCACTGTCTCTTTTCTATAAATCATGGCAGATGGCAGGAGCTGGCTTCAGGCCAGGCCCTCTTGGGGAATGAGGTTCCTGAAGGCCAGAGCTGGAGAAGACCTGCATGGCCTTGTACCACAGACCTTAGCCACCACCCCTCTTTACCCTGTAGCAGTTCCCAAGGCTGTTTTGAAGAAACTGGAAAACCCCTTCTTCCTCTTGGAACACTGGGGACCAAATGCAGCCTCAGTTTTAGGAATCGCCAGCTGTGGGGTGGTATGTCTGGTGCAAAGTGACACTTAGATAGATGCTGGCTTGAACTCTTCCTTTTCAATTAGGAAGGATGTGAGACTTGGCAAAGTGGGAGCAGGCAGACCTGGGCATTGCCCCGGCCAGTCCTGCCCAAAGCTTATCCTTTGCCCACTTCTCCTGTGCCTGGGAGGATGAGCACCAGAAGGGAAGTCGAGGGTCCTTGCAAGCCCTCGGCCCTTCCTTTCAGCCTCTCCCACTTCTGCTCCTGGCTTAGGGGTCCATACCTGGGCCACTGCAGGCTCTGTCCTAACTGGGGACAAGATTCCTCACTTAGGTCCTCGCTTAAGTCCCTGTAGCCGCAGTCAGCACTTCTCGCTGCATGTGTATGAAGTGATGTTTTGACTCTGGACCCCTTTTCCTCCCCAGAAAAGATGACTTCCTGAGGACAGGAGCTGTGTCCACTGTCCCAAATAGCCCAGGGCCTGCCTAGGGCAGGGCTCTGGGGAGGCAAGAAGGACAGGGGATTGCCTCACTGCGCAGATGCTGCAGCTGCAGCAGCCTCTTCCCTGCCCAGCGGGTCTGTGAGCACCCCAGCCATGGAGGTGGGAGGGATGCGTGCCAGGCTTTCCCGCTCAGAGGGTGTGGGTACCACTGCGGCCCCCACAGGATTGCTGAGCTGCTGCTGAGGGAGGTGGTACTACAAGGCCTCTGGCTCTCACCAGGCCCTCCTGGCTTCTGCTGACTTCCGGGCTGGGGCTGTATGTGGCTCCGTGCAGAAGGCCCAGCATCTCCTGTAGGTCACTGTGGGCTCCGACACAGAGATAATGCATGTGCACCTCCCACTGCACCCTGACTGATGCAGGTGGGCAGAACCTCTAGGGATGAGGTGAGGGGACTCTTGTGGGCCTGGAGCTGTGCTTGACATTTTGCAGAGCATGGAAAAGCAGAAGCTGGCCTTCTCTGGACAGGGAATAGCGTAAACACAACCAAGGGCCAACAGGGCACTCTACGCTTGAGGAACGAGGATTCCTATAGGACCTCAGAGGAGGATGGGTCTGCAGCACAGCCCTGTCTTGGGCAGTGGGGCCTGCAGAGAAAGCACCTGTGGCTGCAGCAAGCTGAGATAAGAGTGAAGGGGAACAAGGACTTGTGGCTCTGGTGGACAAGAATGGCCTCTCAGGGCAGTTGCCATTTGTGCGTGACTTAAATGCTTTGAAGTAGACAGTGTGTCAAGGGACAAAACAGATGCCAGTAAAAGAGGCAGCGAGTGCAAAGGCCCCGTGGTAGAGTGAGCCTGATGTTCTTGAAAGAAGACCCAGTTGGCTAACACAGGATGACTGGGAAGAGACCAGTGAAAGGTGACCCTGTTGGCAAGCAGGTGTAGACAGTGAGGGGGTAGCCACCTCTGATGTGGCTCTTACCGTGTTCCTTCCCGCCCCAGCATCAGAGGCAGGAGGGTTCAGGCAGGAGGTGCTTGCTGGCTGGCCCTGAGGCTGATAGTGAGTGGACGCAGGAGTGGAAGGAGAAAGATTCTGTTGAAGGTGATGCGGGGATCTTGCCGAGGGCCTTGGTCAGGAGCAGGCAGGGCTATGCCTGCCCGGAACGGCAGACTCCGAGGGTTTGGATGGGTAAATGAAGATGAGGAGCTGGAGCTGCAAAGAAGGTAAAGTCGACTTAGGCTCCGGAGTCAGTTCAGCACTCCAGCCTGGCTGGGAGACAGTGTGTTCAACGCAGTGGAGGGGGCTGCGCAGGCCTGGTGCGGGGGTTTCCTTCAGGTCTTAAAACCGGCGCCCCCTGGAGGGGGAGAGGGAAGCGCTGCGTCCACGTGGCGACAGTGCGGCGGCCCACCGCTTTCCTCCAGGAGGCTGTTGTCTTGTAGGCTCCAGGCAAAGGTTGTCTGTGTGCCCCCCCCCTCCCCCCAGTGGCAAACGCCCGGACCTCTGTCTCTGGGGTTCTGTCCTGCCTGACGCGTCCTCCGGTGCTGAATGAGGGGAGGCAAGCAGTCCTGTGTGGATGAGGGAGCGCTCAGGCCCGTCAGGCAACTGGCCTGCCGCTTGCCCTCTGCTTCATTTTGCTGGGGGACAGAGTGCATGGGGCTGGTGATGCGGCTCAGGGTAGAGTGCTTGCCCAGCGTATGTGAGGGCCAGTGCCATGCCCAGCAATATGGAGGACAAAAAGGGCTTAGGAAACCCTGCTGGCTCAAACCATCTCAGGATGCTGAGCTGAGCCCTCCTAGACAGTCGCAGAGCTTGGCAGTGGGCTCAGGAACCCCAACACAAATGGCTTTAGAAAAAGACGTGGTGAAGACGCAAACCGACGAACAAAACCCCCTGCGCCCCAGGACTGAGCGCCTCTGGATGCAAGCAAGCGTCTTCTCCTGCTGGCTTCCACGTCTCCCATGGTGGCCTGTCCTGGCTCTCCCTGGCCTGCCAGGCACAGAGCAACTCCCTCCTCTGGCAGCCGGCCTGGGTTCTGCCACCCTTCTACTTGCCCTGGGTTCTGTTCCTCCTGTCTGGGGACTTGGCCTGCCCCATGCCCAGCAGGGAGGAAGCTTTCGTCATTGCGTATCTGCTGATACCCAGAGGAGGAAAGCTAAGGCCCTGGTCCTCCATATTGCTCCCAGGCTGGCCTTGAAGGCCTGCAGAGCTGAGCTCTTCCTTTGGGACAAATTGGGCTGCTGAGGGAGCGGGGCCTTGGGGTTGGGGAGCCAGGGGGCTGTCTCCTCTCCCTCTTCTTGCTCTCTGTAACTGTTCCTAATGTCTTGGGCATTCCCCGGTCACACACCTTTTTACTGTTTTTAAGCACTGTGCCTTGTCCCCACCCTCCAGTGCACGGGGACAGACGCCCATCCTGGGCTTCCTGACCTGTGAGGCTTGCATCAGTCATGTTAGGGAAAGCATGATTCTTTAGCACTGCAGAACTGCAAACAGGCCCCAAGCAAGGGACAGCTGAGGGAGGGCAGCAGGTGGTTCCTAACTCTCCCTGTGCCTTGGCAAGGTATTCTTTTTTTTTGGTTCCAGGAGTGGAACTCAGGACCTTGCACTTGCCGTCCAGGCACTGTGCCACTGAGCTATCTCTCCAGCCTCATCAAGGTGCTCTGCAGACCAAGGGGACCGGCCTTAGATGGGGTGGGAGGACCGAGGGATGCTGAGCTCTCCCACCAGCATCTGGGTCTCTGCTGGTGCAAGTTGTTGTGGCCCTGTGGGCCTCGGCTTCCTCACCTGCGAAGTGGAGAAGGATGGTGCTGACCCATGAGATCCTGGGAGTGTTAAATGAGACTCCGCAGAGCCAGGCAGGGATTCGCTGAGAGTGTCTCCCCTGCACCCGCACTAGGAGTGCTCTGCACACTCGCCAGAGGTTTGCACGGGGTTTACGGAGAGTGCAGCATTTGCCAAGGACAGCACAGCATGGCGCAGGCAGAGAGCCTACACCTGTCCAGCTCTGCACTCGCCCAAGTGTCGCCATATGTCCTCTGAAGTCTGATGCTTTAGCAGGGCTCCCTGGGGGAGAAGTCAGATGCCAGGCTTTGCCTGTCACGCTTGGGCCTGCCTGGCACGGGACAGCAAAGTGGGCAGAGCCAGAGCCAGGCCTGGGGTGCGGAGCAGAGCCCCTCCTCAGGGAAGTGCTGGTTTCACTGATCAAACTCAGTCAGCAGGTCCAAGCTCCAGAGAGAAAGGGAGACTCCCAGAGAGCCACGCATGTTCCCAGGTGCCAGCAAATCCCATCCTGGCCTGGAGAGGCCATGCCCTGAGCAGAGAGGGAGATGGAGGTGGTATGGAGGAGGTATCAGAGGTGCTGGTGGGGGTTGGGGGCTGCTGGCCCAGTGATCAGGGTGAGGGAGGGAGGTCGGGATGGAGTTGTCAGGCAGAGCAAAGCAGAGACGGTACCTAGTACTGTGCGGGTTGGAGCAGCAGCTTAGGAGATTGGTGCTTGGAAGGGAAGGGTGGTACAATGAGAGGGGGATGGACATTCGCTTATGGAGAGGGGAAGGGGCCGGGTGTGGGCTGGGCTTCATCAGTGTTGTAAGCTGACATTTTGGTTTGAAGCACTGTGGTCCCCCATGGTGGAGGTGGGGTTGGGGATGCTAAGGTTGGGGATGGGTAAGGAGGAGGCAGTGGAGGATGATCGTTATTGACACCATTCACAACTGATCTCTACCCTACTTAACGCCCCATCTCCAGCTCATGTACTGGGTTCATTTTAGATGCTACCATCAAAAATCACTTCCAAAGACTAAAAGAAAATGCTCCAAGTGTGCCGCTGAGAAGCAGTAGAGCCTGCACCTTGATTTCAGTTTACTAAGAAAATTCTGCACATGTGTCAGGATAGAACCCTTCAGATGGCTTTGTGGAGGAGACTGGGCTTCATCAGTGTTGGCTTTTTGTTTGCCTTTTTCTGTTGGCAGGAATGGTTCTGCGAAAGTTCTCGACTCCCTGGGGGCCGGGGGCTGTTGCATTCATGAGGCAGAACTGGGAGTTGAACCAGGTAACTTCCTGCATGGGGAGTGGCTGCTGCCTGCCCTCGCCCTCTTTGCTCACACTCATCTTGTGCTGTGGGAGATGTAGGACCCGTGAACCGCTGGACCTTCGGGTCCAGAACCCCATTCCAGGGACTAAGGACCAGACTAATGAGCAGTTTCCTGCAGGCCCGAGCTGGTGCCCCGAGAGGTGTCCCATGAAACACACAGGCAAAGGACCAAGAAAGTCTGGAGGGAAGGTCCCAAGGCTCGCCAGCCCCTCTTCATGCCTGTGTGTGTGTGTGTGTGTGTGTGTGTGTGAGGGTGAGCAGGTCTTTTGCTTTTTAATGGGGAGCTACACTGTTCTAACTTCCTGTAATGAGTAGATGTGAATTTTAAAAATGGAAGGAAGAACCCTAAACTAATTGGGGAAAATAGGCATGAAGAAGCCAGGCTTTGGAGGACAAGCTCAGAGTGGTTTGCAGGAGGACGAAGTTCTGGGGGTGCGTCTGCACCAGGCCGAGGCGAGACCCAGCGCTTCTGGGAGCACGAGTGTACTCCTCACCCTCCTTCAGCTGCCCCACCCCTTGTCCTGTCAGTCACTCCTGGAGGCCAGATGGTGCTGCCACCATGCTCCCAATTAGGTTCTCTCATTACCAGCCAGCTGAGGGGACAAGCAACTGTGTTGTGACCCTAGCCTGTCCCAGGCCCACTGCTCTGGGTGGTATAGCCCAGGGTTCTGTGTGGGACAGCGGGGTAAGCTTTCTGCTTATGAGTAACTCCTGGTGTCCATCTCCTCCCCAGCCTTGTCCTTTTAGGACTTTCACTAAAGGTCCCCCACATCTTCTGAGTAGCCCAGCTACAGGATTGGTCCCACGTAGACAATGAGCCATCAGGTCTAGGAGTCCCACCCCAGGCCTCTCTCACCCTCCCACCTGCATCTCTATGCCCTGCACTTTCCCACCTCTGTCTTCCCTCATTTCTGTTTAGTGGCTCTTTGCTGGCCAACCTGTGTCCCCTCGGCCACCTCCCCTAATGCTGCACCATAGCAGGGAACGGGCTGGGTTGTACTTCTCTACTCAAAATGACTTGGATGACCTGCTCTTTCCCTTGCTCCAATGCAAGGGAAGTGGAACCCGATTCCCTTTTCCCACAGCACCACGCCCTAGCTCAATCTCCAGATTTTTTTTATTTAATACACCTTTATTCAGATAAAATTAATAGTAACTTAAGTATTTACTTATGAGTTAAACTTTCTGTTTCCCCAGTTTTTTTTCATAATTTTATTGATAAACAAATAGCAATTAGATAGTTTCAAATCAAATCGCTAGGACTCAATCTCCAGATTGGAGCACACACAGAGCACTGCTCCCAGCCCTTACTCCTGTGGCAGACATTACTAATCGATTGCAGCAACCTGGACCTCCAACGTACATTACTCTAGGGTGTGGTTTCTCTGTCCCAGCACAAGGATCTATAAGTGATCAAAGCTGGGGCCATCTGCAATCAGTGCTAACCCATACACCTTTGCTTATCTCTCCCCCATTCCATTCTACTGTCCAGCTGCATGGATGCTTTGAGGATTCACACTGGGACAAAAAAGAGGGCTGCTAGCAGGGTTAAGCACAGAGGTGCAGGCAGGAGAGGGACAGTGTGCCACCCTGGGACTTTCTCAGGACAGCTGTCCCTAGTAAAAGGAGTTGCTCTGGAATGAGCCTCCACTGAGGGGCACAGTCCTCCTCCACCCCTTTCCTGTCCTCCTGCCTGGGGTCCCCAGTACCTGGACCCCAATAAAACTGGAGGACCAGGAGCCCACTGAGGTCAGTGGCACAGGGCACAGCAGGGCTTAGGGTGGCCCGAGGCCCACAACAGGTTCCAGCCACAGAGGGATCCTGCCTGGCCCCGCAGGGAAGACAGCAAGTGGTGTCAGGCTCCCTTAGAGGCTCTCCCCGCCCCACTCACGTGTGCCCGGGCAGCGCTGAGCCGCCTGACGTCCCTGCAGCCCTCCTCTCAGCCTTGCCCAGGAGCCAGCCCCTCCCCGAGGTCCCTGATTCCCCCTCCTGCTGGTGCCGAGCCTCCATCAGAGCATGTCATTTTATCCTCTGTAATGGAAGCCTCTCCCACCAGGCGTCGGTGGGGCCCCAGATCCCTAGGAGGTAATGCAGACAGGTCGGGGTGCTGCCTCTGGTCCAGCCTTGTCCTAACATGGGGCCCTCTTCCATCTCCTCAGCCCGAGTCTGCACTGTTGTCCCTCTCCCTAGGAGGTATCCCATACATTTCTGTCCCTGAGGGGCAGGAGAAAAAAAAGTCAGCCCTGTGGCAGAGCGCGAAGTCAGAAGGCGTGATTTCTTCGTGTAAAAAAGACTCAACACATATCCCGCACAGTAGCCTGTGCCTGCCTTTGTCTTGCTAGCCACAGAACACACTGATGCTTCCACCTGCCAGGGGAAGGCGATCAGGAAACCACGGGCTCGCGCGCCTGCGGGGCAGACTCTGACACCGCACGGCCTGACTGGGGGCAGTTGCCAGGATGCGCACTCGCAAGCCTGCCCGCCTGAGCCCCTCCCCTTGCTCTGGCCCTGCCTCTGTTCTCTGCGATCTACCTTTGGACACTGAGCATGCTCCTAAGCTCCAGTTAATTCTGCCTAACAAGCACCCTGAGAACCTGGTATGTGTCTTGGGCTGCCCAGGGCACTGGATACAATGGGGTGGTCAGGACATAGTGCCTGCTCTGAGAGTCCTCCCAACTCACCAGAGACACTGGATTGTGACAAGTAATGGTATCAGAATGCACCAAGAGCATCAGTACCACTAAGTGTGCAGACAGAAATGGTGAAGACGTGTGTATGCAATCAGGGAAGGCTTCCTGGGGGAGGTGGCACAGAGCTGTATTTTGCAAAGGAGACTCTGGGCTTGTTCCTCACTGCTCAAGTCTCCAGATATGATATGACAGCAGTTGCTTTTCTCTGGACAGTTCAACTGGGCAGGGTGATACCCTGTGGGGACCAAGATACAGAGCTCAGCCCTGTGGAAAAAAGAGAGGGTGTCACAGTCCTCAGGGATGGGCTGGGTCCCGCTGCACACCTTGCATTCAGGGAGGGATGGCCCACGGGCAAACTAGAGCCCTCACCCGGTCCCTCCACAGGCAGATGGGAAGGGGCCTAGGAGAGCCTCCTTCTCCCTCATTATCAGGTGGAATAGCCTCCCTGCTGCAGCAGTGACAGCCTCGCAGACCCGGACCGCAGCGTCTCAGCCCCCAGAGCTGAGCACAGAGGCCTCCGCGAGCCGCAGGGGGGCTGCCTCCAGCCCCCATTCGCACGGGCAGCTCTCCTGCTCACTTCCATTTCTCCCCCAAGCAACCCCCTAGTACGCTCTCACAGAAGTTAGGGACACATGTCCTTATGGTCTGAGCAGCTGGGCTTTCTAATGAAAAGCCACAATGATAATAATAATAATTATTATTATGAACAACCTACGAAGCACCTTCTCCCCGGCCCTGTCCAAGCTGGCTTCGGACCGGCTCGCCAGGCCCCCGATGTTAAGCCCTGGCATTTGTTCTGAGCAAATGGCTCCAACCCTCTCGTCTCCTCCCCACTAATGAACACCTGCTGGTGTTCTGCAAGTTCAAGGACTTGGGGAGGGCTGGCTTGGAGGTGGTGGACTCAGGAACCAGGCGTCTAAACCACCCTTCCTTGAGAAAGCCGCAGCGAGCCACCCCCGTGCCTTTGGTACCAGCTCCCTGCTCTCCCTCCCTGAAAGCTGCTCACCTTTTCCCCCACCAGTCCCTGAGTCCCAATCCTCCACTCCAGGCACCTCCTCTGGATGCCCTTCCTCCCAGCCAGGCAGGGCGGCTCCCGGGGTCCTGCACCCACCTGCGCTCCACCCCCATCTCGTTCTCCTCGTTGGTTTGCTTGCTCACCTCTGCGAGGCCCTGGCTTCCTCGTCTTTGCCCTCTCTTGGCTGAGCGCCATAAGCTGTGGGATCCTGGAGGGGAGCTGTGGTGACAAAGATGGATTTCCGTATGTTCTTCTGGTCTTCCCTTTGCATAGAGCTTCTCAGGACCAAGTTGTGCTCCTAGAGTTCGTGCGGTGGGCACAGGCCACTGCGGTTGCTTTCCTACTGCCTCTGGCCTTCTCATACATCCCAGACGCAGCCAAAGGCTTAGCACCCCCGTAGCCACAGTCACAGCGCCAGGCTCAGGGCTGCAGCCCCTGGTCACAGACGAGCTGTTGCAGTCGTGGGGCTGAGAAGGTGGCTCTCTGCAGTACTTTTGCACCTGCTGGCCTCAGAAAAGGATCCTGAGTCCTGTCTGGTGACAGACAGTGGTGGGAGGGGTGTCTCACTCCTGCTCCACCAGTAGAAGAAGAGAGGGGCTCGAAGGGGGAAGAGTCCAGAGATGGCAGCTTCAGCCAGGGGCAGCAGCTAGGACCTTGGACACGGTGGTGTAGTCAAGAGCCGCGCCGGATACACGGGCAGGCCAGTCCCAGGCAACTAGAGCCTCCCCTTTTGGAAGACTATGACCAATACATCCTTCTCCGGGTGCATCCAGGTAGTTCAGCGATGTTTTTAAAACTTTAAAGCCCCAATTATTATCCTATGGCAAAGAACATCCTTCCCAGAAGAAAGCAAGTTGGCTCATTGGCTTGGCAGGTGACACCGAGCATTTGTACCATGCTGGGGAGCAGGCTAGGGCCTACCTGCTGCTTAGGCCTCTGGGAATATCCCCAAATGGACAAAGAGCCAGGCCTTAGCAGAAGAAAGGGTAAAAGGCTGTGTAGTGTGGTGTAGGCTGGTGGTAGGGGTAAAAGTGTGGGCAGGGGTGCGGCTTTGGGAGGAGGAACGCCTGGGCAGGGGTCCTGGGGCCAGCTGGAAGTGATGACACAGCAAAGCCCTGGCCGCCTGGTGCACAGCCGCATCCTAGAGGGGATGGACTGTTGGGTGCTGCAGAGGGAGGCTGCGGCCCACTGGACCCCACCTGTAGGCGAGGGCCCCCGCGGGTTCCCAGGCAGCACCCTGGCATTGGAGGGGCTGCTCCCTGGGTGTGCAGGTCCAGAGCTCTGCCATGGCCCCTGCCCTGGACCCGAGCTCTGAGCTCTGTTCCCTCCTCCCTCTGACCTCCCTGCCAAACTGCTGGGAGGACAGCAAGAAGAGCATCTCGCAAACTCATTCTGAAAACAAGCTGTCCTGTTTTTAAAACGCTTACTTAAGAAGCAGTCCTTTTTTAGCCAAAATATGAAGAATATTCAAAATAAAGTCACAAACTATGGACATAAATAGGAAACGAGGACTTCAAAGGAGAATTGAAATTAACCAAAATGATGGTTGTGAAGCCTGGCCCAACCCTCCCTGTGTTTAATGTCACCAGGCCCTCCTGCGGTCTCCTGCTGGGGGCTGCCTGACCTCCTAGGGGTTCAGGTCACCTCCTGGGGAGGCCTCCAAGTGGGTTCCCAGCATTGTGGGCCTGAGAGCACCTGGAGATTTGATCCACATGGCAATTCTGAGTGGGAGACTCTGGGGTGGGGGTCGTGTTTTTATTTTTGTTTTGCTTTGCTTTAAAAAATAGCAATTGGAATGAAACTGTCATAATGTGGAATCAGCCCCATACACACTTCCCTGACCACTCACAAGGCTGCTTAGCTTCCACTCACCACCCTCCTGGGGTTCCAAGTTTCTTCACCCCCCAAAGGAGACCCAGCTCCATCGGTTTCTCCACATCCCTGTCCGTGGGCCCTGGCAGCCAACAATCTGCAGTCTGTCTCTCTGGGTCTGTCCTGGATGCTCCATAGAGATAGAACCACCCTGCCTGTGGCCTGTCATGGCTAGCCTCTTTTCTGGAGTGTGATGTTTCCAGGATGATCCATGCTGTAGCAGGGTGGTTCTTTTTTTTTTTTTTTTTTTTTNNNNTTTAGTGAAGGGTCTACGAGGTGTTCAGGGTCTCACTACTAGATCAGACTCATAGTGATCACCTGTTTACAGCCTCCAAGAGCTGGGGTTACAGGCGTACACCACCATGCCCAGTCCCATCTCAGCACACCTGGGGGTGCGACCGGCAGGGCAGGCCCGGGGATCAAACCCCCAGGCCCTGAGCTATTTGGCCGGCCCTTCATGCTGTAGCAGGTGACAGTGCAGGACTCTTGTACAGCTGAGAAATCCTCCAGTGGACAGACAGAGCACATACAAATCAAGAAAGCACTAAGGAGACTAATATAAAAGTAAGGGGAGCTCTAGTTGGGTACAAAATAGATTTGCAGACTGAGAAGAGAGTCTCTACCTTGAAACAGAGTGGCAGCCACTGAGTCTGGGCGTGGTGGCACACACCTCTAATCCCAGAGCTGGGGAGGCTGAGACAGGAGGTCTCTATGAGTCTGAGCTGCATAGTGAGACCCTGTATAGAATGAATAAATAAATAATAAATAAATTCATCTTTTTTTTAAAAAGCGGGCTTTCTCAGATGGGTCATGATTTGAATTAAATGTACCTAAAATGCCTCCTTTTGAGAATGCCCATGGGAGGACCACTTATTAATTCAGAACGCATGCTGACTTTACCTCCAAAGCCAGGGAAGGACCCAAATGGGCTTTGGAGCCCCTGCTGAGGGTGTGAAGGTTGGCCTTGTCACTGACTAGCTCTGTGTGACCCTGGGCAACACCCTCATCTGAGAAGAAGACAGCATGTGGAACTGGGCACCATACACAGAAACTAGCATCTGGGGTATCATAGAAACTGTCATTGCTGTGGCTTAAATAAAACTGACTGCCTATGCAGGTGTTCTCCTGCCTGTGAAGTTACATCTGCCAGCTGCTGTAGGTTGGAAATGCGTTGAGTACATCCAATCTACGGGACATTCTCTCCGGGCTGCACAGTGCTCTGTGTCCCCTTGTGATCGTGGGGCTGGCTGGAAGCTGTGGTCACAGCTGCTGCTCAGCTTCACCAGAGAGGATCAGCCTGCACACTGTGAGCTCATGAAGGACCAGGCTCACAGTTTCTACAGAACACCAATAACTTTTATACCATTGTCAAGTCAAAAAGTCTTCAATCAGATCAGGGAGTCTGCATAGGAACTGGCCTGCGTGGGTCAGAGCTAGGGTTGTCCTGAATTCAACAGGAGCCATTGAAGGGCTGCAGGCTTTAGGCAAGTGAGTGCTAGAGGCAACTTACTCTGTTAAAAGATCTCCGGGCTTCTGTGGGTATAACAGACCTGAGTGTCACCTTCCTTTAGCTTGGGGGTCACTGGAATCTCACACTCTGCAGGGCCACTAGACTGGAATGCATGTGCGGAGCTGGAATGCACACAGGGCCCTCCTCCCTGCGCCGCCATAGCTTCTGTGAGGTGGTAGCCACCCCTATCCAATGTTTGCAGACAAGGTGACTGATGTCCAAGGGCCAGGTTCAAACCAGGCTGTCTGCCTACTTAGCCAGTACACCGCCCCCCTGCCCCCTTGCCTGGGCAATGTTGTCTAAAGGCAGCACTCAGCATCTCTGGGCCTCCTGGTACCCAGACCTCTGCAGGTGTCCACAGTGAACAGCCTAACCCTGGAGTCCTCTGAGCCACTGCACAGCTGGTAGTCACAGCCAAAGGCAGAACCAAGAGCCAGGAGCCCCTCGAGCACCTGTCACATGCTTCTGGGTGGGGGGACTCACTTTGGACACTTGCTGGCTGACCACCTACTTAGCCCCTGCACCTGCATTTCCTTCCCCGTAAAAGCTGAGCGCTAGCACCTACCCTTTGGGGTCACTGAGGGGGGTTGGATATCGTCATTTTCTGCTCCAAAAGGCAGGTAATTCAGGCTGACCCTCCACCTCATTCTGTCTGGCCACATCCACATCCTCTCTGCCTGGGTCAGCGGTCACCATACTGCTCACAGGAGTGGAAAGTTCGGGGAGACCTCAGCATCTCTACTGGGGCCCACCCGGAAGCCACCACTACCCTGGGAGCCAGGGTGAAGGGTGGATGCTGACTTGAAGGGGAGATTGTCCTGCACGCTGTCCCCGGAACCCCTAGGAAGCTGGTGACACACCGGAGTGTGGACATTAATGCAATCGTTGGGTAATTCAATCACTTTATAGAAGTTGATCTGTCCTTTTTATTACAATTACTGTCGGCTGGGGTGTTTCGTTCCATCATTGAAAATAAACATCATTTATCATACTTGTAAAGATTAGCCCCCGACAGCTACGGCTCTTGCTTTGCATAAATGTGTATTAATGTCGGCCCTGCCCGCAGTGTGGGGAGAAGTCTATATTTCACAAGACTGATTAGGTCCTGTCACGGCTGCTTTAAGTAATGTCTTATCATGACTGATACTCCCCGACTGCAAAACAGCGGCTGGGGGAGAGGGGACTGCTCCAGGCAATTTACGGTGGCTCTGGGATGAAAAACAGGCCCGGGAAGGTGGGCATCTGTTTCCTCTGGGCTCAAGCCCAACCCAGTGCGACACCGCTCCTCCTCCCAACAGCTGCCCATGGGGTTCAAGCCCTGGTGTGCTACACCGAAGGCCACTGCTGAGCCCTGAGGGCCTCCGTCCAGCCTTGTGTGGCCCCTCTGAGGCCGCCCCACGAGGCTCTGCCTTTCCTTTCATCTGCTTTGGGGGACCCATCCACGGGGCACTTAATTGTCAGGCTCCCCTATCACATGGGCTGCAGTCATGGGGGAAGTCTTTTCTGAAATGGCTGCATCTAGAGTTTGTGATTAATTCATGGCTGCAAACTGGGATTAAGGCTGTGCGGGCTACACCACCTGCAGGCGGGTAGCCTGCATACAACATAAGAGACAGAGAGGACTTTTGCTCTCCTCCTCGTTGCTTTTTCTGTCTATGAACTGCTGCCCCTCTACCATGCCACCCTGCCTCAGAGCCAGCCAATTAGGGACTGGCACGTCTGCCAACTGTGAGCCAAGTCAACCTTTCTTCTTTGACTTTGGGTGTCGGGTACTCTGCCTCGCCAACAAGAGAAGAGAATAAGACAAACAAGGAGACACAATTCAACCCACAACAATGCTGAAGAAATACCTGGGACAGGTGGGCGCCGGATCCTGGCAGTCTTTGCCATAAGGAGATGGCCAAGAAGATAAAACAAGAGTATTGGTTGGGACATGCTGCTCGCTGCTGTGAATTGGGAAGAAGCCGCAATTAGCTGTCCTGGAATTATTGAATCATGGACGGGTGCGAGGACACATGCCAACCCAGGCAGGCAAAGCTTTGCAGGCACCAGCATGAGTGGTGCGAGAGGGTGGACATGAAGCAGATGGTGGGCTGGGTGGCAGGGACATGGGACACACAGTTCAGTATTCTGTTATGGACATATTATTTTTGTTATTTTTCCAGCTTGATGAAAACAATTTTTTTTCACTTCTACAGGACAAATATAATATATAATAGTCATTTATACTTTAAAATTTTATGTGATTGATAATTAAGTCACATTTGGACACACTATTTCAATTTATAACTTTAAAAAAAAAGAATCTATCCTTGGGCTGGGGAGATAGCTCAATGCAGGTCTAAGCGCCTGCATGGCAAAGGCAAGGACCAGAGTTCGATCCCTGATCCTCGGTACCACGTGCGGCTCTGGCCACGCCCCCAGGCACACTGTGCCGGCTGTCAGAACTGGGCGTGGTGGGGCGGCGCGATAGCTCAGTGAACTAAGCACCTGCTTTAGCAAGCGGGAGACCAGGGTTCGATCTCTGGTCCAGCATACTGCACTGGCACCACCTAAAGATGAGCTGAGCCCGCAACCAAGTCCAGGCATGGTGGAGCATGCCTGTAATCCCAGCGCTGGGGAGGCTGAAAACAGGAGTATCACTAAGAGTTCAAGCTATGTAGTGAGCCCTGTACCAAATAAACTTATAAATAAGATTTCTTTTTTTTAAAAATTAACCTTGATTTTTTTTTTTTTTTTTTTTTTTTAACCGGGGATTGAACTCTAACCTCAATTTGAATAGCCTTCTGTTTTATTGAGTCATGGTACAAAATTATCTAGACTCCTTGAATGCCTTATTAGAGGCTTTAAGAATTGTGAACAGGGCGGACTAGGTAACTCAGTGGACTAAAGCACCTGCTTATGTGGGCTTAGGCAAGCGCAGGGACTGAGGTTGGATCCCCTGCACCACATACCATGACAGCCCTGCCTCTAAGGCAGGCTGAGCCGGTCACAAAACAAAAAACAAACAACAACAACAACAAAAAAGAAAGAAAGGAAAAAAAAAAAGGAATTCTGAACAGTTGACAGAGATCATAACAAAATGAAGGTAAGTGTGGCCTCCTGCTCGCAGTCTGGGCGTGCCTAAGGTAGGGAGACTCTGCTGTCTGGCCAGTTGTTTGGGCCATCAGGCCCTTTATCTCTTACAGGTGTCCAGACACTCAACCTGATTTAGAATTCACCTATTTCTGCTGTTTTCTGGCTTCTTACCCATCCAAGTTTAGTGCAGAGAACAGAAACCACTAGGCACTTAAGCAGTTAGGGATTTAATACAGGGATTGAAAGGCTTCAAAATCATGTGAAGGGGCCAGAGCACGTTCTAGCCAAGGCAGGAATGATACAAGAACACTGAGGAAGAGGAGAGGAACCTCAGCAATACGCTGCTGGTCCCTGTCCCTGGTGACGCAGGATGAGGAAGGTGCTGTCCGCACCCCAAGTCCTGGAGGCAGCTACCTCAGGGTGAGGTGCGTTACCATCTGCAGCTGAGGGTGCTCATGTGTTTTGGGGGTTCCCTCACAATGGTTGATCTGGGATGTATAGTACTGGTGTCTGTGGGGTTACCCATTAGTGGGCTAGGTTAGAACGCAAATCATTTTTTGTGTTTGAAGTCTTGAGGTGTAACACCCGGTTAACAGTGCTGTTTCTTTGGGAGTGGAGTAGTGGGGCTCTCCTAAACCTGTAGTACTAGAGAAAAGCTCAGGCCCAGTGTTCACGAGAAAATCACAGGCCCAGTATTCAGGCTTAGAAGTAAGGCTCTTGAGACTTTTTTTTTTTTTTGGAGTACCAGGGGTGGAACTTGGGTCATTGTGCTTGCCAGTCTCGGGCTTATATTGCTGAGCTACCTCCCCAGCCATTCTCTTGGAGATTTGAGTGAGTATTGCGGAAAGAAAATTTTACAAGTCCGGTAAACTTGGGTAACTTTGTATCCTAAAGCTATAGTTTTCTTTAAAGTATAATATTAAAATTACAATTATTCCTTGTCTCCTTTTTCTTCTGTCCTATCTCAGCTTGGGGGCTCCTGGTGCGCACCCTTATAACTCCCGGGGGGAAAATGAGTCTCAGATCCTGCACTGGGGCCTCCAGAGACCTATAAGAAACCAACCCAAGCTCCACCTGCTGTTGGGTGGGAAGGTGGCTCAGGAGTCTGGACTGACACTCTGGGACCCCGGAGGCTGTGGCATTCTCACTGCGGCGCTATCCTACGGGCTGGGAAGGTACTCTACAAATAATTATTGTCCAAAGGCTACATCAGGCACAGAATGCTGGCATATGTGTAACGGGGACGCCTATCCATGGAGTTGGGTCTGGGACCCAGGATTGCTGGCTCCCAGCAGCCCAGTGCTCCCCCATAAAGAGCAACAGAGCTGTTGTAAAGCTGGATATTTCCTAGAAAGGCATCCATCCCAGCCATAGGAGTCACCCACTGTGCCCACGTGCATAATGCCTCAGGCTGGAAGAGGTGAGGCTCTCTGGCTCATGTGGCCCTGGTGGATGCTCTAGTCCGAGATGTAGCTGGAGGAGCCTGCACTGTGCACACAGCTGGCTGGCAGGCTAGGGCTTGTCACTAGGGACTGCACTGGAAGCAGAGGGCTTACAGGTGACCAAGTTTTTCTTCCTGGTGAGGAAGGAAACAGAGGAGCATTTTCTCTCCCATCCTCATGAACTCCAACTCCAATGCCACAAGCCCTTCCCAAATAATCCAACAAGAATAACTGTTTTAACCAAACACAACAGGATCCTTCATTGAACTGGGCTGACGTACAAGTCCAGACATCTGTGCTGCATGGTGCATGGCACAGTTGCTTGAGGGTATCTCCTCAGGGGCACCGCCAGCTACTGCAGGGAGGCCTTGGTCAGGAAGTGACCAGTAGTAGTCATGGGGAGGGACTGCGGGCTGCTAGGCCCTGGCTGGGGTGCAGCCTTCTCCTGCTGGCTCTGGAAGCTTTCTTGCACCTCTCTCCCAGGTAAGTGCTCACCTAGCTGAGAGGGGGCTGCGGCTGGTGACTGAGCCCAGCTGTTCTGAGCCAGGAAGTCCTGTCCAGGGTTGCCCAAGCCTTTGTGCCTCCCTCGCCTCCCAGCAGATCTGGGATGGGGCCGACCCTCAGAACCTGCTCCTGGCCTGTGTTACCCGTGGGCCTGACCTAAGTTCCTCTCCTACAGCCCTTGGGAGACTGATCTGGTGCTGCCCATAGCACAGAGGGCTGCCGTGGGGCTTCCGGAGGGAGTCTTCAGAGCCTGCCTGGAGGAGAATACTTTGGAAGATTCCAGGAAAAAATTTTTTTGTTTGTTTTGACATAGTTTCAGATGTAAAAAATTGCAAGAATAGTAAGAAAAAATACTGTACACACTGCCCCCAAATTTTCCAAATACTGTTAACATTTTATCATATTTGCCTTGTCCTTCTTTCTCCCTTCATGCCTACCCACAATTGAAATCAATATGTTCCTAAAGATGAACATATTCTTTTATATAATCTTGATACAATAATCATAATCAGGAAATTATCATGGATATATTATCTGAAGTTTATAGACCTCATTTAGATTTTCTCAGTGGCTTTGACAAAGTTCCTCAAAGCACACAGAGATGCAGGACTGTGGGTCTCAATTCTTTATTATGCTTGCTTTCTTTCCATTTTTTTATTTATTTATGTATTTATTGAACTTGAGACCTTGAGCTTGCCAGGCAGGCACCTAGGCTGCTGAGCTATACCCCCAGCACTCTATTATACTTCAACCTGGAATGGTTATGCAACCTGCCTTTGCATTTTGAAGGTTACAGGCTGGTTATTTTGCAGAATGTCCCCTGATGTGGGCTTGTCTGATATATCATCCATTGATGTCATGCGTTTTGTCGGGAATACTACAGAAGGGACAACTGTGTCCTCAACAATGTCACATCAGGAGACCTGTGGTGTGATTTGTGGCAGTGATGCTGATGTTCATGTTGATAATTGTAGTGGTTGACAATTGTGTCGACTTGGGAAGTTAAAAGCTTAACTAAATAAGTCAGCAATTCCACACCCTAGGGTGTGGAATAGCTCATCATTTAAAAGACATACAAGAAAGCTGCAGGAGGATGGAGCATTTCATTTCCTTGGAGGAGCTTCCGTCTTCCCAGTCAGCCCAGATGCTACCTCCTGGCTTCTAGATTCTTCGGCCTGGGATCCTTCAGCCTTCTGGTGTAGACTCATCAGCCTTCCATCGCAGACCCATCGGCCTCCTGACATGGACTTGCAGCGAGCCTCCTGATACGCAACATGCAGTGAGCTCCAGACCTCGGACTGAAGCCTTCAGGTGCTCTCTGCGTGCTTCCTCACCCGGCCCTGGCTGACCGCCGTAGGCCAACCTTGTCATTTCTTATACCTTTGTACATCTTGTATTATATCTGTTCCTCTAGTAAAATCCTGACTGATACAATAATTTAAGATGATATCATCTAAATTTACCTACTGTAAAGTTACCATCTTCCCATTCAGAATCAGTAAGGGGGTGCTTCCTTAAACAATAAACAATGTCTATTTGTTGTAAAAAATAAATAATTAAATAAAGGTAACTTAAATCTCAAAAGTGGCTTAACGATTTTGTGTGGATTTGTAATATATATTATATAATTATATATAAATAATATAAATTATATTAAATATATATATATATATATATATATATATATATATAACAAACACGAGTAGCATCTTACACAATTTGCTTTCAAAATATAGCTAGCATGCTCCTAACATAAAATTCTGGTGTACAGAAGATAGAACCCAGGATCTCACACGTACTACGAAGGAAAGTGCTCTACCACTGGGCAACATCCCCACCCATTTCATTGTATTTTAAATGCCTTTTATACATAAACCGAGAGTGGAACTCTTTTCACACAATTCCTGACTGCATTTATTCCGTGAATATATTTACTCCCAGCCCAGTTCCTTTGGTGAATGTAATCACTCCCAGTTTATTTTGCCTCGGATGTTCACCTTGACCTCACAGTGCTGTGGTCACCGGCTGTAACAGAGCCCTGAAGGGCAGATGACAATGAAGGAAAGAACTTTGCTTTGGGGACCTGCCTAAACCGACCTGAGCCCTGGGAGGATTGGTGCTCGTCCTGTCCTGTGTGCATAGAGGGGCATAGACGTGGGCAGGTAAAGGGTTTGTAACCAAGAAGCCAGCGAAGCTTTTAAACCCCTTTAACTTGGGGGACGTTAGAGGTGGAGGAGAGGAGCTCTGGAGAACTCTGGAAAACTAGCCCCTGGAGCCAGAGCTGGACCCCGTCCTTCATTATCATTACCCCCATTAGTGCTTTATTGTATTAGTTATAGTTAATTTACATTTTACTGAAGCATTGAAAACAGATTGCAGATGTTTGGAAACAGATGTTATCCTAATGTTAAGGCAAAACCATGAATATTTATGATGATTAATGCCCAGATCAAATTACCTCATTTAAGCAGGGAGGCAGGCGTGTTCTAACAACTTTGGCCGGCAACCTGGTAAGAGAAGACAGAAAAGTATTGATGAACTTTTGGGCATGCTTCAATTTTCCTTCACGTGGGTTGCATTTTTCTCTGTCTTCCTGGGGACCTGGGAACAGAGATTGGTTGTTATGGAACCAATTTAGGGATTTTCCTCCTGCTTGTATTTATTTGCCAAGCCAGAATTTTCCATCTGGATTTTTCCACACTCTACTTCCTGGAGAAGGGTTTGCCAAGCTCTCTCCGACCTTCATCGGCAGAAGGAGCGTGGCTGGGCTTCTCTCTGCCCACCTGCCAGGAGCTGGGGAGTCACCGAAAGCTAGGACTGGCCTCAGAGGCAAGTGGAGTTGGCACACATACTCACAGGAAGCTGCAAGTCTCCAGGCTCAGTTGTTTCCTTGCCACTTACTTCATCATAGGAGATACCAGCTTGACTAGGAAGGGTGCTGAAGAATCTTTGCTAGGAGCACTGGGTGAGGTGATGCGCGGGCCCGGCCCTTCAGCATCCTTAGCCTGTTTTGGTGTCGCCTCTCCCATATACTTTCGCGTTCATCCTCTGCACCCACCCGTTCTTCTACAGAAAGGTACAGAGAGTCAGAGGCTGTATGCTGACTCCCACTCTAACCTATCCTCTTCTTTCAAAGATTAATTTGGCTGCAGGCAAAGTGAAAATTACACTCTACAATCCTTCCATCTTTATCCTGCTCCTGCAGCTTCCCCCTGGGGGCATCTCTTCAGTGAGTCTCCTGCTCAAGGGCCCTTTTCCCAGGTCTGTATGGGTCACCCCCCCCAAGTCTTGAATCATCCCTTCTTTGCTAGCCCCATGCTTGTTGATGGTGATGAAGAAATGACAAAGGGACAGGACAGATCTTCTGTACTTGAGAAGGTCTTGGATGAGAGTAGAGACAACTGGGCAAGCGGACCACTTTAGGAGCTGAGAGGTGGGCATGAAGAGAAGGGGCTTCTAGCCCATCCGGAGACGCACTGGTGGCCGCTGCCAGCAACAGCTTTGGTCACTCTGGAACACGCACAGCAGGTCCCACCCAGGCCAGGGCCCATCCTATCTCCGTGCAGGTGGGTGTCACAGCCCTGTCTCCCTAAAGAAGTCTAACCTCCGAGATGTGTTGTAGCTCAGTCAGGACACTTTTTCAATTAATAAACTAACATCAAGGACCTCCTGTGGTGACAGGGGCTGGAGTGGGCACTTGGAAATGATGGCCAGCCAATGACAGTGACCCTATCTCCATGGCTAGATTGGTGGGGAGGACAACTGTTGATACACATTTGCTCCTCTTCATCTTTGTTGAACCAATTCCACTCCCTTTCTGGAGACCTGCAGATGCTCGAGTCCCTTATATGAAGCAAAGCAGCATTCCCTGATAACCTGTGCATCCTCCGTATACTTCAAATCATCTCTAGATCATTTATAACACCTGCTATAATGAGAATTCTATATAAATAGTTCTTATGCTATATTATTTGAAGAACAATGACCAACAAATCTGCACAGTGTTCACTACAGGCACATTTTTTCCCAAATATTTTCTATGCATGGGAGGTTGAATCTGAAGATGAAGAACATGCAGTTACAGAATGCTGCCTTTATAGACAACCAATATGGACATGCATAGTGAGCATATAATTCTAAACTATGATACAGGCTATGAAGATGTGGAGGCTGCAGTGAGAATCCTTGACAGGGAATGGCTTAAAGAAGTGCTATTTGGGTGGATAATGCAGGACAAGAGCCGCCCTTGGGTGAAATAAATGGGCTGAAGCCTCAGCCAGAAGAGAGTCCAGAAGGCAGATGTGCAGAGTCCTGAATGGAGGAGCCCAGGGTGTCCGGGAAGCACGGGACAGCAGGCGCACTGAGGGGGAAATGCCAGAGGAGCTGATGGGGCCAGATCTCGCCTTGCCCTGGTGCCTTGGCTTTGTTGCTTTGTTCTTAACTCCGAAAGTCATGGACGCTGTCGGATAGACCTGGTCACACTGCAAGAGGCCAGAGCCCGAGCTCAGCACCATTTCATGCCATTGAGGACTAGGTTTAGGCCAGGCCCCTGCATGGGAAGCAGGGCCTAAGGGTGCCTCTGACCTAGACAGTCCTGGTAGTCCATCTCACATGGGCCTCTGTAAAGAGGTTACAGAGAACAGGCACCCCAGCACCCCTAGAGCCGTTCTCCAACTTGAGTACAGAACAGCCCAGTGGGTTTCTGGGAGCAGCTCGGCATGTGCCCGTGAAGCAGCGCTGTGAGAACCACCACTCATCCTCCTTAGCACTGCCCCAGGGAGGTGGGCCCCACTTGAGGTTTTCCTTGGGACCACGCTGTGTCCTGGTGTCATAAGCCAGCAGTACCCCAAGGGGAAGGCAGATCTCTTCTGGAATATCACTCAGGCTGACCAGAAGTGCAGAGCTGAGCAGGCAGGCAGCCAAGGAAACGAAACCTGACGGATGCCATGCTGTGGGCGGCTTGCCATGCCAACATCAGGTGGTGCCAGCAGCCTCCTCCTCCCTTGTCCCCTGCAGTCCCGCCAGGTTATCCTCTGGTGCCTGGGAAAATAGACAGACAGCTGACCGGAGTACTCCTGGGAGCAGATTGCCAGCCTGAGCTCAGGAAACCTTTTTGATGTTTTGATTGTTTGGTGCAAATAGTCAATCTGTTCAAGAGATAAGTATCTTTTCAAGAGGTAAATGAAGGCTTTGGTGGATGATCCCTTCCAAACACTTCAAGACCCTTGGTCAACAATTCTGCATGGGGCCAGAGCCTGGGGGTGTGAGAAGAGAGATAGCAGATGGCTGTGTCAACAGCAGCAGCCACTTGTGAAGTGGCAGGGCGCAGCTCTCCTGCCCAGACCTGGTTTCTTTGCAAAGCAAGTGCTCTGCTAGTAGATTACGCAGCTAGAGGGCCGAGTTCAGAAATGGCATGCCGTGTAGCTGCTAAGCAGCCAGGCAAATACGGAACCTGTAATAAGTCATTGGCGCTCAAGCTGTAATTACAGGGCTGCTGCTGTAGTCACACTGCGAGGAAAGGTTGTATGTTGATAGCTGTGCAAACAGAGTTCCCGCTAAGTGCCTGTTTGCCCAGGTTCTGTGTTTGCCTAGCTCGCCCCTCTATTTTTGTAGTAGGTGATTCTCTGAAATGTAAATGTAATTTGAGTACACTTGAAGCAGCCCGTGGCAGCTTGGCAAATATCATAATTAATTGATTTTTTTTTCCTACAGGTCACTGTTATTTGTAGATTCTGTAATTGTGAGTTCAACTGCTTGTGAGAACTTTGCCACCTCAGCCCAGTGCTCACACAGCGTTTCCCATCATTTGCAGACATGCACAACCGGAGCCCTGTGCCGTGCCCATTCTTGGCTGAGACCAAACAGTGAGATGCTCGCTGCCTTCTTGTTTCATCTGCTATTCTGTATTTTTTTGAGGGGTGGGTGGGTACCAGGGATCAAACCCGGGACCTTGCACTTGCCAGGCAGGCGCTGATGCTGCTGAGCTATCTCCCCAGCCCTCGTCTGCTATACTGTACATGAGTGTTCTTTCTTTTTAGTCTCTTTTAGGACCATGTTTCCACACTTTTTTGTTGGTGATGTTACTATCTAAAATGGCTCCTGCATTTAGTGTCACAGAGCTGACCAGGGTTCTTAAGCATGAGGAGGCTGTGAGATGTCTTGTGGAGAAAATGCATGAATTACACAAACTTTCCTCAGGCATGAGACCAGTGATGTTGGCCACATTTGGTGTTCGTGAATGTGTGGTCACTGAACCCTCGACGCCCACTCACCATCCCTCAAGGGAAGCAACTGACTGTAAAGTTCGGGGAGGTTAGACGTCATCCTCAGGTCTAGGTTTGGTCCCTGAAAGGTAGAGGCGAATCTTTCTCTTATCCCTCCTGATACACGACTGTGTTCAGAGCCAGCGTTATAGATAGCTGAGTAAGTAGAAATATCCTAGGCATTAGGTGGGGCTGGGTCCTTGAGGGAGTCAGGGCAAAGACAGAAATGGGTCACAGCTGTGGCTGGAGACGCATCTCAATGAGGTCAGGCCTCAGCACAAAGTCGGAGGGACCAGGCCTGAGAGGCGTGGTAGCACCCAGCCTGATGAGGCCTGCGTAGACATTGGTGGGTGGTAATTAGGGTCCTCAGCCTCATCCAAAGAAAAGTCCTTTGTTCCTCCCGTGTACACTTGCTATGTGACTTCCTTGGATCAGGATTACCTAAGTGGCTACTTGTAGTCTGATTTGTTTGGTGCTAGTTGTAACTGATGTGACTGTGGCTCTATGAAACTTATCCTGAAGGCAGGGTGCTTGGCAACTCGCTTGGGGCCCCTCCTGCCTCTCAAGAACTGTCTTTCCCCCTTAAAATATTTCTTACTCTTAACCTCCACTGCTCCTTGAGTGGAGGTTAATTTTGGGGCCACAAACTCGGCGTATTGAACAGCGAGCAGATCGGGAGCTGTATTTCCCCTACATCATATCTGGAGGCTCAGCAGCATCTCCTGCATCACAGGATGATGCTCTAAGTCAGTCCAGAGTAAAGTTTATCTTAAGTTGGGTTCCCTCATGCTAGAGCTGCCAAAGAAGCAGCAACAAAGCCCAGCATGCTCTATTCAATATGAATTTCATATAAAGAACAAACGGCTTCACATAAACAACAAATAAATTTATATGACTAATAGTTCACACAAAAATTCAAATTTAATTGGGCTTTTAGTTCTTTACATTTACTGTTGTTATTAACTGTGTCTTTGTTCATTAAATCCAGCAGTCAGATGCAGTCCCAAAACACAGCTTCCCATTCAAGAGGCTTATTAAGGAAGTACTTCCGGGGCAAGGCTGAGGAGGGATCAGGAAAGCCAGCCACACACAATTTCAGGCAAGGTCTTGAGGGTGGTAAATGCGGAAAGTAGCCAGTTCTGTAGAGTGGGCTTCTAAAAGGGGGCAAGGAGCAAAAGCACAAGGACTGGTCAGAGGGATCTGAGGGCAGGTGAGTAGAGCGCCCACAATATCAACTCTAGAGCTTTTGATCAACAGCTAGGAAAGAGACTGGGATACTAGTTAGGACCTGTGCCTGCATTTTCCTCCATAGCCATCCTGAACCTGAAAGAGAAGCAACTGGGACAGGGTAAACAGTGCTCCTCAAAACTCACATCCACCCAGACCTCAGATGGCAATCTGACTGGGTGTGGCATTTGTGTTCCCCTAGCTCCCTATGATGAAACCCTAATTCCCCAGTGTCAGGGTGCTAGGAAGTAGCAGCCACCCTTGGGGGGTGATGAGGTCATGAAGACAGAACCCTCGTGATGACGCTAGTGTGGTCATCAGAAGAGCCACAGCGGGCTCGCTCAGTTCTTCTTCCCCACCACCTGAAGATAGATGTCTCTATTAACCAAGACAAAAGCCTTCATCAAGAACCCAACAATATGGGCTGGGAAGATAACTCAGTGGTCTAAGCACCTGACTGGCAAGTGCAAGGACCCAAGTTCAATCCCCAAGTTCAATCCCCAGTACTGCATGAAACCAGGCGTGATGGTGTACACCGGTAATCCCAGCCCTGGGGAGGCTGTGACAGGAAGATCACTACTTCTCCGAAGTATGTAGCGAAATCTAGTATCAAATAAATAAATAAAGTTTTTTTTTTTTTTTAAAGAACCCAACCACAGTGGCACTCTAACCTCAGATTTGTAGCCTCCAGAACTATGAAAAGTGTGGTTTGAGCTGCCCCGTACTGGTCTATGGCATCTTGTTATTACAGCTCAAACTGACTAGGATTTTGGAAACAGCATCTCTGCAGATGTATTTGCAGTTGGTAAGTCTTGATCAGACCAGGTCAGGGTAGATCCTCTGTCCAGCGGGGATTGCACCTATGAGAAAGAGACAGAGGAGGAGGCAAAGAAGTCTGTGTGGCAGAAGCAGGAACTGAAGTGACACAGTACAAGCAAAGGATCATCAGAATCTGCCAAAGGGGCATAGCTGGACTAGATCTTTCCAGTAAACTTCATGTTGTCGTTTCAGGCAGATGGAGCTGGCCTTTGTCTTGTCATAGCTGAGGGAAGCTCAGTGGATATTTCCCGTGTAATGTGCTGTCTTTGGGGAAGAGCCACGAGGCAAGTGCCACAACGCAAGGAGAAGTTCACTTGACCACAGTGTGGACCCCACTGACGCAGCTGGGGCTGCTCCCGAAGGTTTTCCGCGCTCAGGCCTTGGGAAGGTTTGCATTCAGAGGTTTTCCTACAGCCTCATGCAGTCATGGTGAGGGCGAGCTTTTCAGAAGTGGCTGAACCTAGAGTTTGTGACTGAACCATGGTCTAACACTGGGATTAAGGGTGTGTGCGAGTGCTACAGAGCCCTAGGGCAGGTGGCCTGCATGCACTATAAGGGACAGAAAGAGGCTCGTCTGCCCTCACTCCCACCTGCTGTCTCTTGCAGCCATGTGGCACCCCTCACCATGCCAACCCCACCTTCGAGCCAGCTGATGATGGACAGAAACCTCTCCGAACTGTGGGCTACATAAGCCTTTCCCTTTAACTTTGGGTGTCGGGTATTTTGTCTCAGCAATGAGAGAAGAGTAACTGAGACAAGTTTCTAATATGGAAAAACAACAACAAGCCCCCCTGTCTGTGCACTGCAAGTGCATTAGGTTCCCAAACTCTGATTGAACCTAATTTTTATTGCATCAAGAGTTTGATAGCCTGAGAGGAGGCATTTTGTTACTTACGTATTGGACACAACAGGCTTGCTTCTCTTCACAATTGGGCAAAGCACGGGGTCAAGGTGGCTCTGAAGAGCACCAGGTTTTGGAGCCCCCAGCCTGGTACCTCCTCCCCACCCATGTAGGCCCTGGGCAATGCAGGGACAGGGACAGGGATAGGGACAGCAGAGCAGGATCTCCTCCACCCCACCCCACCCCTGCCTCCTGGTTCTCCGCATCAGACTTTTGTAGGCAATACACCCTGGACATCACTCATTTTTTCCCTCCTGAATGCATAAGCAACATTCACTCAGAGTCTACAATGCATACAGTCATTGGTGAGGACTGAATTTTAAATGGCATCTCTGAGTAACAGTCACAAAGTGCCTTAGCGGGTAGGTAAAGCCCTCCCACCCGCATTCCACCCCGCCCTGGGAGACAGGCGGGAGGCCCAGATCAGTCGACAGTTGGCCGGCAGTATGAGCCTATGAGAAGTCCCCAGCACCCCATCCACAGAGACCCAGAGCCCATGCACAGAACACATGAAGGAGACTTTCTTCCCCTTCCTTCTGTAGGCCCTAGTGCTCTGAAATATTCATACGGTACTAAGAGCGAGAGACTTCTGGAAAAGAAAAGCAAGAGATATGAATTCCAGGAATGGAACAAAACAGGCAAAAACAATAGGGCGTCTGTGACGACCAGGCGAGGCTTCCTCGGGGCTGCTTTTTCCGTAGCAGTCTGCGGGTGCACAGAACATAACCAAGAGACTTGAAAGGGTGGATTTTTGAAAATTTTTTCTCTTAGCAAAACAACACATTGTTCTAGGATGTTCGGAAGGACATGAGAGATAGAGTTTATTTCATCTTGGCTGCTTATTAACTGCATAACCTTGGGGCAGACTAATTATGTTGTGGAATCTGGTTCATTACCTGTAAAATCAGGATAACTCCAGTATTGGGATTGATGTGGAGAATACAGGGGCTGGTTAGGGAATTTCAGTTGCCACTGAGGGTTTGTCCTGGCTGAGACTCGGGGTCAGGGGTTATTTTAACTTTTTCATATTTGTAACTAGGAGTCCCCAAAGTATCACCTTAGATCTTATCCTTTCACTTTCATTCTAGAGCTGCAGAAGCAACAGCAGCTCCATATAAAATGTTGGTGAGTTAGGGGTGTGCCTCTGTGGCTGAGTGCTTGCCTAAGAGGTGTGAGGCTCCAGGCTGGAACCCTAACACCACACACACACACACACACACACACACACACACAC
>NDGN011447005.1:0-12533 GCA_002564285.1 Tympanoctomys barrerae
AAAGATTTCCATCCTGAATCTGCATAATAAATTCCAATGTTATGTGAGTGACAAAGGAACTCTGAACTTTTTCCTTGGGATTGAGTAGTTCCCTCTCATGTTTTGGTAGTCAGTGTTTAAACTTTCCTTAATAACTCATCACATTTATTTGCATGTGTTAGAGGTATTTATCTCAGCTATTGAACTGTTGCTATTTGCTGGCAAAATTGCTTTGCCAAAGTGACAGGTTCCCTCTGTATTTTGTGTAGTGCCTGTACACTGCAGTTGGTGGTGAGACAGTGTTCTGATATTCTGGAAAGCGGCATTGCTCAGATCTAGGCCATGCTGAAGCTTTTCCCAGTGGCCTGGCAGTGCAATACTTTGTAGATCACAAACATTTTCTTTAGGAGGAAAAGTAAGGGTGGCTTTGTGGGTTTATGCCTCCAACCTTCCACTTTGCTTTCAGTGCATAACACCAGGTATTGAGGACCCATACACACTTGGGCATGGCTGTGCTCCATTCAGTCTGAAATTTAATATATTGTAAATCTTCCCTGTCGTGAAATGTACTTAGTTCAATTTTTTACCCAATCTTCTAAAGGTATAATACATTGTTAATTTATGATGCATGGAAAATGTGTACTTCCTGTCCTTGGGGGAACTAAATGTTTAGCCCAAGGCTCTGTGGATCAGGATAAAGATGGCACCCCTTCTTCAGGAAATAATTGTTTACTGTGAAGTTCTTTTTAAGTGGCTTTAAATAAGCTTTGGTTGGTTTTTAAGGCTTCTACTGGCCTTTGCTATCTGCATTTGGTTATATTTCCCTGAGTCTAAGATGCTTCTTATGGACTATACAGTCACAGTATCATCTCTGCTGAAGACATATTTCTGCAGCACCATTGTTTTCTGAGGAGGAGTATATGGCAACTGCTGTAGCTGTTAATGTTTGGCTTCAGGGAGGGGTTGTTTAGGATTAGAAAACAGTATCCTATGACATGTGTGTTAGTTAATTTCTATTACTATAACAAAATGCCTGAGGCTGGGTACTTTATTAAAAAAGAGATTTGTTTAGCTTGGTCTCAGTGAGGATCTAATGGTAGAAGTACACAGGACAGGGTCAGATCACAGAGTGAGGCAGGACACCAGAGAGCAGGTAACGGCTGTTTTCTAATAGTCACTCTCCAAATATCCAGCTCAAGTTCCCACAAGAGAGCCCTACTGTCTTCCTATCATGGCCCTAATGCCCCAACCAACTCCCAGGAGGCTCCACCTCCTAACACCTGTCCTTTCTCAGCATTGTAAGCCGAAGCCCTGGAACATTAGTCTTTCAGTTTTTTATACTTTTTTTTTTTTTTTACTCTTGAAGTGAACTTAGATATATGGAAAATATAACTTAGATTCATTAGAGTCCAACTTTCTCCCATGATATTTTAATTTCAGGAGTATTTTTCTAGAGCTCATCCCAGGGTTGAACAAAGAACTCTAATAAGCATAAGGAAAGATTTATCCACACTGCATTTTGTAAATCCTCTTTGCTAGCTCTCATTTGTCACACAGAGCCACGTTGTCTGACCCTTACATTTGCAAAATAAGAACATGTTCACACATAGAAAGGAAATCTAAGGAGCAAAATCAGCTGTCAATAAGCTTTCAGAAGGAAAAAAAAGGACTGTTCGGAATGTCAGTGTATGGAGCATTTCTAGTAATATTTGAGACTCAATAACACCTGTCTCAAGCTAAATAAACCACAATAGAAAGAATGTGGAATAATTTCATTCTTATTGAATCTCCTGTGTTACCACAGCAATAAGGACACACACATCTTCATGTCATTATGGACATGTGCAAATTGATCGTGCTCCAAAATCTGTATGATCAAAAGTTCTGAAGTAATTTTAGTCCTTGACATAATGTACTTCTCAGTTTCAGGACCTTTTTAAAACCATTTCCCTTGATGCTGACTGAAAGTCTCCCATGTGTGGAGAATGAAGGATGGAATGAGAAACATCACATGGTCTCAGAATGCAGAAGGGGCTCTTATTTCAAAACAAAGCCAATGTTTGGGTTTGCCCGAACTACACAACTGTACTTTTGCACAAGTGTCTTCATTGCAGGCCAAGGGTTTTTTTTAATTTAAAGGTTTAGGATAGAGGTCAGAGTCTGTGCTGATTTAATGGTTCAAATTGTTGAAAAGTTGTAAGCTATAAGGAAGAGATCATTCTAATTCCTTTGTGCACTTCTGTGTAGCTATTTGTTCTTGTCATGCTAGAAAAAATATACTTCACAGTAATAATTTTTTCTACATTAGCATCCTAGGAAACCACAAAGTAGGTCTAGTCCAAGCTCCCATAACCTGAAAAACACACATACCCCACAGAGACAAAAGTGCAGAGACTTAGGTTAGATGCTCACGCCCTAAGACTCCTGTGCTGCTCTGCATCCTGGTGAATTCCTTCTTTCTTTCTTTCTCTGTGGAGAGTCTATAGGAAATCAAGCCCAAGTAATAATTCCAAAAAGCAAGTTTGGTGCTGGAGATTGACCCCAGGGTTTCTTGCATACTAGGCACATGCTCTATTAGTGAACTACACCCTCAGCACCAAACAGTGAATTTTGAGGATAATTAGAAAACAAGTTTAAGGATTAACCAAGTGACATTTGTGGAAAATCACCATCAAGGAGGAGTTATTGAGTGTGGCAGGTATACAACACAGGAAGACAAATGTGGCTGGGATATAGGCACACAGTGGAGGGCAGTAGATAAGAAAAGAAAAGTCCTAGATGCCAGTGCTTTGGGAACCTCAATAATCAGTTTGGTATAGAAATGTTCAGATCACACATAGTGGGTAGAGAGTCTTGCAGCAATCTATACAGCAATTGGGTGGCTCAAGAGATCAGAATTCAACATTTAGAGAATGTAGGAACTAGACAAAAGATGAACCTATGGACTGAGTTGGCAGCCTGGAGCCAAGCACTCCTCAGGGGCAGGGTGTTCCTCAGCAAAAGAACAGCACAGACATGGACAATATTTTAAATCTATGTAGGGAACAAAGGGCTATAAATAGAACTGAGCTCTGGAGTCACTGCTGAATGTTGGCAAAGTCAAAAGATCCCAATCAGAGAGGGAGTGGCATGGGCCAGCAAGAGGAGGAGGACAGAAATCATATTTCCAATTCCCCATCCATCCATCCATCCATCCATCCATCCATCCATCCATCCACCCATCCAACTATCCATCTATCCATTTATTAATTCCTTTAGTTGAAGGTATTTCTGAGTCGCATTGTGCTCCCTTTTATTATGTATATCTCCCAAAACTAAGGAGTCATCTTTCTGGAAGTTGCAAGAAGAGCTAGCATAAAAAATGATACACAATGCTCCCAGAATTGTTCTTCATACATTTTCATGCTGTGCTCACCTTTGCTTTCCTCAATGAATGCACTTAAGGAGGTAATTCTTTTTCTTGTTGTAGACACCGTGGTCGCTGGATGGTGGGACCCCCAGGACACAGTGTTAACAAGTCTCTCAAAACAGGAAGCTTTATGAGTGCACTGCACTTTATAAGGAGAGAAACAACTGAATATTTGAGGCAACGAGGGCCTTTCAGATCCAGGTGGCTGGCGTCTGTGGACCAGAATGTGGAAAAACAAGACGTGGTTGTGAAAGGTAGTTCTTTTTAAACTAAAGAAAGAAAAATGCATGGGTACATCCTCTGACTATCAAAGCTAAGTCCTGCCTCGGATCTGAAAAATATTTCTGCGACAGTGGATGGAGAGCATGATGACAGTGAGGCAGGAAATGAAATGCAGACAAGAGATGATGTCATTTCTGGTGAGAATGGAGTGGCTTCACAGCTGTGGGACCCACAGACCAAGATGCACTCCCTCAGCCCTGCATCTTCTTTTCCTTATGCCTCCTGCTGCTTCCTGAGAGGCGCAGGGGGCTGGACACAACTGCAACAAGGAAACTTTCTCAGCCCTTTGGATTTAGTTTTCTGAACTCAGGTCTGGAGACCACCTTGAGGGTGACAGGGTAATTCAGTTTCCAAGCTTGTTCCATTCTTGATCTTTCTGTGGAGACGACCAACAAGGCACCAATTAGGGGAAACAAGAAGCAAAGGGAAACAGAAGTTTGCTACTGTATTGCCTGGGCATGTTTTGACATTTACTTTGAACTTCAACCTGGCTTGTACTCCTTTGGGAGCTTTTAAAAAGAAATAAACGTTGTCTCATTACCATCAGATACAATGATGGGGGAAATGGGCTGGAAAATCCTGAATCTTTTCTGAGCCCCATTTTGTAGTCACAAAGAGAAGGGCAAATTCTTTACTGCTGTGCCATTCAGCTATTATGTTTAACAATCTAATTAGGAAGGCTGGGTAGCCTATTCCTATTGTAAAAGCCAAGACAGTATGCACAAGCAAATAGAATTAGACAGCTGTCCTTTACTGATCGGAGCAACCCTCTGGCCAGGTTCTAATGAATGACCCGCCACCCTAGCTGTTCCCTACAGCCCATGAGGTGAGTCTTGCCATAAACCAGGCCAGGCATCTGCAGCTACCTTCTTGTGGGCAAGTGGGAGGCAGCATTCCTGGGGACTCAGACTCAGTGAGGTTTCATGCTACCTACCTGGTCCACCCTCAGCTCTTGCCCCATCCTGGGACTGTCTTCTTCCTGGTTCATGATGCCAGTCCTGTTCAAGCAGGTCCGAATTGCTTTGCTAACAGGTGGTGATAACTCAGAACTGTTGCTTTCACTTTTATCAATGTTGCTTGCTGTCCACCAGGGATTTATATAACTTGAAACAGACCCAAAACTGTACGTTGAGCCGCATGCTTGCCGTGCCTTCATTTCTCTCCATGTATGGTTTAAATTAAGATACCCTATGTCTAGCAGATTGCTTACTGCAACTGAGTCATCTGTTTAGGGTTTAGCATGTCCCATGAAGCATTTGTGGTTATTCACAAGTCTATTAATTAACGGGCAACCTGGGCAAGGGACTGCTGAGTGGGTAGATGGCCTTAGCCACTTCACATAGGAAGATACAAGAAGTTGTGCATTTCAGACCTTGTGTGCATTCCCTCCCTAGAGGTGTTGGGCATTGGTGGTGATGGCTGGAACTCAGCTCGTAAGAAAACTGCTCTTGTCATTACTACATTTTGTGTCAGGGGGGAGCGAAATGTGTTCAGAATGGGTTGAAATTGAGATCATGTTAGGGTCTCCATTTTGATAACTCCATAAGTAACAAGTCACTGGAAAGTATCCACTGGGTGCTGAAACTGGGCCTTTGCAGAGCATAAAACACAAAGGATCTTTAAATTGGGGAGGACAAAAAACCCCATGTGCATGCGTTACCAGGTACGTACTGGAGGAGATCACCTTAATGTTCCCCAGCATGTCAGGACTCTAAATATGCTTGCACCGCCTTATTTACTCTCAAAGCCATGTCATGGGAACCACGGAATAGATTTGTTTCATACATGCAGAGCTGAGTGATTAGCTTTCCACAATCATGCAAGATCATTTTGTCACTATACACTCAGCGACTTTCTTAGGCACGATCAATCTTTGGAAGTCTTTTAGCCAGGAAGAATTAGATTTTGAAGTTACCTTGGAAAGTGAGTGTTTATAACAATCTAGATTTGGTGAAAATCCTATGAAAATGGTACTTTGTTTTTGCAAAGATATTCTAGACAAGGTTATTTCTGGAAAGACAGGTAAAGTGATGAGGATTCGGGCAGCTTGAGCTGTCATCACACTGGCTGGATTGGAGCCCTGCTCCCCAGGGCAGAGAAGTCTGGCTGTTCAGTACCAAGCTGCAACCCAACAATGGTAGTCAGGAAAGGCAAAATCCCTGGAGGGAACTAAGGCCAGTACCCTTAGTCAATTGATGACCCTCATAGCAAATCATTTGATAAATGTATATGTGGATCAGTAAAAATTTACTGGGCAGCCACTTTGTGGAAAAAGAAAAATGAATGTGCACAAGCTTTTCTGTAGCTTCTAGGAGTTTATGTTTCCCTCATTGTTGAGACAAAATACCTGACAGCCAAACTTAAAGCAGGAAAAGTTTATGAAGCTCACTGGAGAGTTAGGCACTTGATATGAAAATGTAACAAGTTATTTTGACTAGCCAGCTTTCTTTTCTTGGAAAATAGAGAGTATGTTGTATTCTGCTTGATGTGGCAATGCAAGATGATTCTTTCAAGATTTTAAAAATAATTTTTAAATAAATAAGGATATGATCAGTATATTTACTCAATTTTCCATGGTAAACTTTAAGCTATTTTGTTTTCTGGATGAATGAATAAAGATCTAAGAATAGTATGAGATGTTGAAACTATGAATCTTAATAGAGAGAAATTTGATATGGACAAATGCAAATCCCTAAGCTTCTATCCTGAAGTACAAAGTGTTTATTAACAAATGAGGCAACTATGTCACAGCAGTGTACATGAAAGTGACTTCAATCAATCAATTGAGAGTGAAGGAGAAGAGGTGAAAGTTTATTTGATGAACAGCTATTATCATGCCACAGGGTACGAGCAGGATTCTGGCCTTTGTTTTTCTCATTATTCCCCTAGCCACCCTGGCACCATTATTGTGCACCATGTGGTGTGAGCCATTTACCTTGGTCCTCATCATTTTTTATGGCCATTTTGAAATGCAGATGCCATCTGCATTGTCCAGATGGAGTAACTGAGGCTTGGGAAGGTAAGTTACCTGGCCAAGGTCCCACGGACACAAGGGACAGGAAAAGGGAGTTTTCCCTAATGTCTCTGTCTTAATTATGTTTCTCTCATTGCTGAGACAAAATACCTGACAGTCAAAGTTAAAGAAGGAAAAGTTTTTTTAGCTTGTAGTTTGTGGAGGTTTTGGTCTATAATCAGCTGGTTCTGAGGCAGGGTGGTGTGGTAGAGGGGGAAACAGTTCATAGCAGCAGAATTCCAAGCAACAAGAACAAAAAGTGGAGAGAGCAAGCCTCTTCTCCCTTATATTACAAGCAGGCTGCCAACCTAGGCCGGTGTAGCTCTCACATCATCTCCATGGCCTCCTCTTGCACAGGCTCAGGAAGTTCACAAAGTGAGGACCCTGACCTTCTTCAGAGTTGCTTCCTTCAACTTCTAAACTCAAGTTAATATAATGTATCAACCATTACAGTCTCTGTCTCTGTCTCTGTATCTGTCTCTGTCTCTGTCTCTGTCTNTGTCTCTGTCTCTGTCTCTGATAACAATGCCATTCTTTCTTTCCATGGTGGGATGCAACCACGAAGACCCTTAGCACTCACAGTAAGGAAGACAGCAGTTTTGCTGTGCTGGGAGGAGGCTGTGTTTCTATAGTGAGTGTCTGGATGGTGATACCTAATGGCTTGGATTCCATGCCATGTCTTCCCTTGCTATGATTTTGGCATGGCCTGAGCATTTCCTCCAAAGTTTGATGTGGTTGGAGCATGGTCCTCAGTGTGCTAATGTTGAGATGGTGGAACCTTTAAGAGGCATAAGAGAACCTTACAGAAGTGTATTGGTCAAGGGAACCATGCTCAGGGTGGATGATTGTTGTGTTCTCCAATAAGATCAGTTTCTTCAAGAGTGTGTTGTTATAAAAGAGGGATCCTGGAGAGTTAAGCACTTGATATGAAAATGTAACCAGTTATTTTGACTAGCCAGTTGTATTTTCTTGGAAAATGGAGAGTATGTTGTATACTGTTTGATGCGGCAATGCAGGATGATTCTTTCAAAATTTTAAAAATAATTTTTAAATAAATAAGGATATCATCATTATATTTACTCAGTTTGCATATACATACATATGCCATGCTCTTAGGCCTCCAGAACTATGAATTAACTTATTTTCTTTATAAAATAGCCAGTGTCAAGTATTTTGCTATGGGAACACAAGTGGACTAAGTCAGCCACTAAGGAACTGTGGTTTTTTTTTGTTGTTGTTGTTGTTTTTTAAATTTTTTAGTAAGAGTCTACAGGGTATACAGTGTGTCACTATATAGATTGGACTCATAGTGATCTTCCTGTGTTCAGCCTCCCAAGAGCTGGGATTACAGGTGTGTGCCACTATGCCCAGTCTCAATTGCTGCCTCAGTGCACTCCAGGGGTGGGGACAGCACGGCAGGCTAGGATTGAACCCCTCGCTCCTGTGCCTATTTGTAAGCCCTTTAATCCTCTGAACTCTTTGGCCAGCCCTTGAGCTGTGTAGTTTTAACTAAAGTATTAAAAACAAACTACAAACTGTATGTCAGTGCTTGGTCTCCAAAGTGAGAATAGTAGAACCAACCTAGCTGATGTTCAACTAGGTTGTAGAGATCATGCCCTAAATTATTTTATGTAAAGCTTTCAGAGCAGCATTGGAACTTCCAAAGGACTCTCTCCAACAGCTGTTCAAATCAGACCTCACCAGGGACGCTGGGTTGCACATTTCTTGACCTTCTGTCAACACTGTACTGAGAAGATTGTGACAAAGTTGAAACCTTGCAGACCTGTAGAAGGCCATGAAGCTATTTAATCTTTGTGATGAGTGCTACTTAAAAACATTTTAACCAATTTTGCTTTTTAAAAAGGATTAAATAGCAGATGACAAAGAATTCTTTGTTTGGTGATGGCTCCCTCAGCATGACATCAGGTAACTGCAGGAGCCTGGAGGGCTGCTTAGCCTTGGGAGATGCTGCTGCTTTGTGGTCTCCTGACTGAGTGGCTGCTCATCACAAATGTTCCTGTGCTCAAGACCTCTCACACAGTGGAGCAGCGCCTGATTCCTCAGGACACTGATGTGGTTCTGAGACACAAAGATGCCAGGTGACTTGCAAATGGTCAAATGTATTAATTTGTTAAAAATTTCTGAATAGGGCCAGGGATATAGCTCAGTGGCACAAGCACCTGCCTGGCAAGTGCATGGTCCTGATTGATTCCTGCATAAAAAAATACTGAGTGCCTACAGTGTTTCAGATTTGTTCTAGGATTTGAAAAAGCTTGCTACCCTAGTGATGTCGATGTTCTAACGTAATGTTGGTGTTCAGCTAGTACCAGGTTCCATCAATATTTCCTGATCCTGTCTTCACACTTGGGCAAGCAATGAATGGATGAGGGCACAAGGGCAAAGATGAAAGCCTTGAACCATCTGACCTCCCTTTTCTAGCCAATATATACTCCACTGATCGGCATGACTTCAGGGTTCATATCTCAGGTAAGAATGAGTCCATTTCTCAGGCCAGGGAGCAGCCTCAGAAGTAATCAATGACTAGAGTTAAATATGGGAACTCAGGGCCAACATAACTTACATTACTAAATCTAGGAAAGAGAGAACATGATATCCTCTATTGATGTTCCTCTGTAGACATTGATATCTGGAGTCCCCTGAGAAAGAGTTGGGCTCAAGCTGCTGTCTACAATCTCCTTTGGTGGATCAGCATCTGATGGTCATAAGCTGATTCACTGGTTCTCAGCTCTGACTACAGGTTAGAACTATGGGACTCCAATTACAGGAGAGCTCTCAAAGGGAAGTCTGGGTGCTGGCTTTGAGGCTCATGGTGTTGAATGTCATGTGGTGAGCAATGTTGCTCAGAGGATTCAAGTGTAGACAGTGAGTGGGTGGGGTAGGCTCAGGAAAGATATGCATTTTGCATGACCTCTCCCAGTATCATAACCCCTGGTGAGTTACATGGCAGTCTTCAAACTCAACCCAAGCCTCCCCAGGCCTAGTTGAAGAAGGATGATGTGTTGGGTGGGTGTTTTTCTCTGCCCTCTACTTCTTCTGCAGCCCTGCCTGGGAGAAGTGGCAATGGTAATGCAGGAATTCAGGTAGAGACCAGTTGCTCACAGTACCTTGGTCTGCCCAAAGCCTTGGTTCTCCTTGGGACGCCACATTGTCTTCCAAGGCTGACTTCCAAGGTGTGCTCTGTACTCAGTGCTGTTTCCACTGCTGGTCACACAGCCCATCACAGGAGCTGCATTGTCTTCCTGCATGCTGTCCTGAGGGTGTCAATCAGTCTGTGAGATACATGGGATAGGAGAGCTCAGCCAAAACAGTGAGGCCCCAGTGAGTGAGGGGAATATTCTCCCATAGGGCTCCTTGGTGGCCACGCACCTTGAGCATTCTCGAGGGCAGAGCCTGCAGGCTCAGTGCCCAGCGGTACTGTGCAGATCTGTTGTAGGTCTGAGCCCCCCAGCTCATGACCAGGCTGGCATCTGGGTTATTTCACAGCACACTGAGATGAGGCAGCATGCAGTCCTCTCCCATGTCCTGTCTGGCAGAAGGCAGAAACTCAGAGATCCGAGTCTTGCTGTGACTGGTCCTGAGATTACCAGTTAGGATTTGGGGTATTTTTCATGGGGTGACTTTTTAGCCTGCAGGGATTGCTAGCCAGTGTTCTTCAGCAGCAGAAGGGCTGTCTTTGTTTACGAGGTTTTTATATCCTTTCCCCCACAGCCTTTCTCTTCAGCACTCAAACCTTCTTACAGCTAAAGATGTGTAGGCAGAGAGCCAAGACTCTCTCTCTTGTTGAATCTTCTGTTGGCTTCCAAACTAAGCCTTTTCCAAGTTAGACACATTTATTATAGTTTTTTTCAATAGCTTATTCTTTCTAATTAACCTTGAAGAGTCATCCCCATTCCAAAGCCTTATGTTGAAAATAATGTAGCATTTTAAAGTAAACTAATATGCAAATGTAGACATGGCTATAAAATCCAACAATTATTATTAGGAATAATATATATATGATATATAATAAATATTTGTTATATATTTCATATATATATGTATATAGAATTTCCAAATTGATATGCAGCATTTTCTGCAAATGCTACTTCCTATTCCCATCTTGTCTGCTCACATCGGAGAATGAGAGATAGAAAACATCCTAATCTATGCTCAGAGAAAAATGCACACACACAGTGCTGAAGTGCTGGCCCTTGTTACACAAATTGTTTGTGTGAAAATGATCACAAAATCACTTTGTTGTATATAGGAAATTAAAAACAATCTTCAGTTGAGAAAGGCTAAAGATAGCAAAAATTATTTTCTAATTCTCATTGTCTAAACGGGACCTTTCTGAGCTAGATGTTACAGAAATACTTCAAGCTACACAAGTAGGTGCAATCAACTTATTATATAGTTATGTGTTTAAGAACAACATCATTTCCTCAGTGTAGTCTGGAAATCAGTTGAAAGTGTGCCTACTAGAATGGGTGGGGGACTCTACTGTGACCATTGTGGTCCTGATTGCCTTCATAGCTACCTACAGCAAATACAGAAGCTATGTGTGTCCCTCAAGGCTGCCCTTGTACCCTGCCCCTGTGGGGGTGTGGGCATGGAGGGCATGAAACCTACTCAACAACCCTCCTGTAGCCTTTGAGCGGACATGTCACTACAATTGATATTCTGGAGAACCATTTCCATTCACATGAAATGAAATTACAGTGAAGAGCTGGAGGGAGAAAAGCCAACTGAGATAATGTCCTCATAGGAGGCCAAGAGGCCTGGACCTTATATCAGGTGTGATGCATTATCTCACACAATAGCCAAATGGGTGATTGTGCCTAAAATTAAGGACTTTCAATAATTTATTCCTAACAACAACAGGCAGTGCCAGGGATTTTTCTTGCCTCATACAATAATTCTCTGAACTAAGAAATAATAAACAGTAATTAAAAATTTGCAGGCAATTGGAAGGGCCAGACAGGTGTCTATTTTGCATCTGGAAAGCAAAGATGCATCTGCTCCTGAAGGAGGACTCTCAATTGCTACTTGCCAAATCAACCTTCTTACTAAAAGACTGAGGGGACATTGTGAGGTCAGAGTGGAGAATGCCTGTGGATAAATTGACAACTTCCTGTTTAAGATCTGAGAATTCTGTTGAGAGCAATGTTAGCTTCTCAAGAGCTACCTTGTAAACAGATATCCAGAGGCACCAAGGGCATTTCCCTTGTAGATGAATTGGGCTTCCTTCTGAATCCAGTCACCCTAAATAACCCCTGGGCCTCACTGCAAGAAAGACCTGCTGTACTTGCTGCACTCTACTCTGAAGGAATCCTGAGCTGGAAGAACCCTGCTTGTTGGCAGTCCTGCTGCAGACCTTTGCTTGAATAACGGATGATGACATCACAGCTGTGCCTAAACATAGTCATGCATGAAGAAGCTGCTTGATTTACATTGGCTGAATGAATGGATAATTTAATAAATGACATTCAGAGCCTTAACTCCACTTTTAATCTGGACACCTACCTATCATGAAACCTAAAACAAAAACAAAAACAAAAACAAAGCAACCTATTGAGCACCTGAGTTGGCATGTTTCAACTATCCATTTTTGTGTTAGTGAGCTTTATATCACTATGGCAAAATATATGAGACAATGTACATGGTTGAAGGTTTCTTTTGGTTCACAGTTTCAGAGGACTCAGTTGATGGTTGATTAGCTATGTTTGGAGCCAGTCGTGAAGCTAAACATTATGATAAAGAACAAGTCCATGGTGGAGAAGGGCTTCTCACCTTCTGGTGTCAGAAAAAGAGAGAGAGAGAGAGAGAGAGAGAGAGAGAGAGAGAGAGAGA
>NDGN011447007.1:0-13929 GCA_002564285.1 Tympanoctomys barrerae
GTGAGGACCTGCGGCTGCGAAGCTCAAGCTCCTCCAAAGACTGGGACTTCTCCATAGAAGCGGGGCAGGGCGGCAGGAAACTGGGCAGGGCTGTAGGAAGCCTTTCTCAATTCCGGGGCCCTGCCCACCTGCAGGGCTGGGCCCCACGCTGAGACCTGCCGGAACTGAGTCAGCCAAGTTGACACAATGTATCAACTAACACACTGCTGTAAAACCCTGTGCTCGCTTCACACTGTCACCAGGGTCTAGAGCACATTTGCAGCCTGCTTTGTCAGGACAGTGGCCTTTCTTCTCCAGCATTCAGCTCCAGGCTTTCTCTTCCAAGGGCTTCCTGTGCAGCCAGCGCAGAGTCAGGACAAGGCTTAATTTGTTCTATTGTATTTGCGATTTTTCTGCATAGACACTACTGCTTGCTTGCACTAGGACAAAAACCTCTTGAAGGCAGGACCGTTTTCTCCACCTCCATAGACCCAGAAGTGAGCACAACATCCGGCTCTTTCCTTTCTTTTTTTCTTAATTTTTTGCGACAGGGTCCACTAAGTTCAGACTGACTTTGAAGTCACTATGTAGCCTAGGCTGGCCTTGAACTAGCAGCGAACCTCCTGCCTCAGCCTCCCCAGTGTGGAGATTGCAGGCATGCACCCCCACACCTGGCTAGGGCCTTGCTCTTCACGTCTCTTTTTGTGTGCACTGAACTTGGTCTCCTATTTTATCTGCTCCAAACTTGTAAATTCTCATTCCTTTGTTCATCCACCACATGGTCAGTAAGCACCTACGACAGATTTTCATGGTGGCGAGACTGAGACCTTGGGCGGGAAAATGTTGTGACTCTATTTTACTGCCCTTGAAATGACATTCTTCGTTTCCATAAATTAGGAGCTTAGACACCAAACCGCAGTAGTGTTCAGGTATTCGTGGCCAATGGGAATCACTGAGAGTTTCCCGTCACAGTGTTCTTGTAGGAGATGCAAAACGGCATCCACTCTTACCTTGACCTTCCAAGTGTGGTATTCACTCACACTGAGCTTCATTTCCCGTTGATGAAGAAGCACAAGCACAGGACACCACTTGTCACGCTCCAGTGACTGCCTCTGTTCTATTGCAACGTGCTGTTTTCTTTTCTACTCCTCAGTATTTTGTTTGAAAACAATACTCTGAGAAAGACCACAAGGCTCAACCCAGGCCCCAGCCCTCCCAAGATCATGACCAGGACCAAGACTAAATTCCCTTCTTTCACAGGGTGAGCTCCAGCAGGTGAGACAGAATAAACACATACACAAGTAAAAATCTGTAAATGTTAATGATGGGGTCTTGCAGATCAGCTCAGCTGCTTAAAGCGCCTGCTTGGACAAACTCAATCAGACACAGGGGACCGTAGTTCGATTCCCAGCTCCACAACCACACCCGATCCACCTTTAAGTTATCCAGAGCAGGCCAAAAAAAGTCCTATAAATGTTGATGTTAATAAATAAATAATAAACAGGTGCACAAGAGAACTGCTGTAAAAATGCAGCTGGGTAAGAGATATAGAATTATAGGGAGAGGAAAGGGAGACTTTGCTGGTGTGCTTGGGAAAGGCTCCCAGAGAGAGGGCACTGGGAGGGACCCGAATGAGAGGTGAGCCACAGAAGAGCGGGGAATGCAGCCTGGGCAGAGGTGCTGGCCGCGCAACGGCCCGAGGTGCACCGAGCTGGGCGGGCTGCCCTGCGGCTAGGGAGCTCTGGGGATAGAGACAGAGTGAAGAGGTCAGCCTGGGCCTGAATCTGGGTAAGGAGCCAGGCTTCTGCCCAGGGAGTGGGAAACCACTGGGAAATTTTAGCGAAGGAAGTGATAGATCTAATTTATAGTTTAAAAGACAATTTTGGCTGCTGTGGGGCATGCGCAGAAGCAGGAGCTGACAAAAGAAGCCACTGCAGACAGGAAGTGATGGAGCTGTTGGCTAGAATGAGAGCTAAAGAGAGAGATGGACTGGATTAGGACTATATATTAGAGTGTGTGTGTGTGTGTGTGTGTGTGTTGTGATACATACAGAATATATATATATTTGTGAATATATATTTTTCCCTGAGTCATAATCCCACTGACCATTTTAAACATTTAAGACAAAGTCATGCTAAGCCACTAACTTGCCCAATCTGGGCTTACTCAAGCAGACGCCCTGCCTCAGCCTCCCAGCACACTGGGATGACAGGCATACGCTGCTCTACCCAGCTCAGAAATGTATTTTGAAAATAGAGCCGATGGAATTTCTGATGGTCATAAGAGAGTGGACAAGGAGGACAGAAGGATGGGAATTGCTAACTGGTGATCAACTTGTTACACCCAGCTGAACTGAATGAGCGTGGCGCTAGGTGTGGGAGGCCCACCTGCAGGTTGTGGCCAGCAGCGTAAGAGACAGAGCTGATAAGGAAGAAGTAGTAAGATTGCCAGGAAAACTGTTTGGAGAAGCTGCTGGGGAGCTGTTGCGAGCTGTTGGTCCTCTTAGTGTATTCTGCTGGAGGACCTTTTGTGCTGGCTTTCCGGGTGAACTTGGCTGTCCTTGTTGGAAGACGAGCTTGGGACCTCATTGTCACTGAGAATGGCTGCAGTTCACTTTGGGGAACGCTGGTTCTCATCTTGAGCATCACTCTGTGACTCCGGAGGGGAAGATGGTGCGCTGCTCAGCCTTTTGGAGAAGCTTGTCGTGTGGCTCTCCTGATGGGAACTCGACTTTCCTCATCACTGAAGGATCTCGGGGCCTCACCGCTGCTGAGGATGGCTGGGGTACCTTTGGGGAAGCTCTGGTGCTTACCTGGAGTGCTGCCTCCTGGCTCCAGCACAGATCCCTCAGCCCGCTGCACAGACCCTTCCTCCTGCTGGCACAGACTTTCTAGCTCCCACCCCCGACTTTTGGGCCTTCCCAGCGCACATCCATGAAGCGGGCCTGCGTGAGACACTGTCATGGGCTCTTGGCCTCCAGTTAGACTCACAGGCGGGCTTGTTATGGGCTCTAGGACTTCAGCTGGATTCATGCAAGACATTATCAGGGGATCCAGGCCCTCGGCTGGATGTTTTGGTCTTTAGCGTGTGGACAGATTTCCTGCACTATGATTCTTTGTGTGATCATAAAATATGTCCTATACTGTATTGTTTCCCTTGCAAAAACCCCAAACCAGGGCCGGCCAAATAGCTTAGAAGATTAAAGCGCCTGCAAGCAGGTGCAGGGGCCGGGGGTTCCATCCCCAGGCCTGCCACGCCGGCTCCGCCCCCAGGGTGTGCAGAGACAGCAATTGAGACTGGGTGTGGCGGCGCACCCCTGTAATCCCAGCTTTTGGGAGGCTGTAAACAGGAGGATCACTCTGAGTCCAACCTAGTAATGAGACTGTAAACACCCTTCCCTAGTAGACCCTTTCCTAAAATACAAAAAAATAAATAATACCCCAAACCATGACAGGTATCAAAGTAGCTCCCTACTTGAGGGTCTGGTGATTCCTGGTGAGAAGCAAGGAGAACAGGGATTATGTGGGAGGGGCTCTCTGCTCCTGGTCTCTGGGCATCTAAGGTCAGACTCCTGTCACCTGGCACTACATTCCTACAACCTGGCCCAACATGCACCCCCACGCTCCTCCTCCTCTGGTCTTCAAGGCAAATGCCTGGCAAGACCACAGTTTTCTGCTGGCCAAGCTCTCCCTAGGCATGCACGACCTCACCCGCCCTGGCACCCCGTCCAACTCCATCCTTGAGCCCCGTATGTACGGCCACCCCACTCTGGGCAGGGACCCTCCTTTGGGCAGAGGCAGCCTCTTCCCTCCCACTGGTGCACACAAGAGGTGGCATCCCAGGGCCAGCCCGCAGGCACCTCAGATGCCGCCCCGTCGGTCTGTGCGTGTCTTTGCAACTGCCCACAGCTGGGGCCATTGGTTCCGATAATCCTTGCTTGGTAGACTCCCAAATTAAACAGTTAGCTTAAAAGTACTAGTTGAGTTATGAAATGTGACATTTAAAAATATCTGTGAAAGCCTAGGGGTACAGCTTAAGAGCAGAGTGCATGCCTAGCATGCACAAAGTCCTGGGTTCAATCCCCAGCGCAGAAAAAAAAAAGAAAGAAAGAAAGAAAGAAAAAAAATAACTATGAAGTTGCGAAATTCTTTTAAGGACATTCTGGAGCCATTTTAAGCAGAAAGCTGACTATTGCAGCAGATAGCACAGAGCTAGTGGGTGGCAGGGCTGGCCTTCCTTAGCTAGTGATCAGGTCACCCGAGCAAGACGAAACGGCAGTGTCCTTCGAGAGCCACACCTCCACCGCACCACTTCCTCCTGGTACGAGTGGGGTGGACAATTCTCCAAATCTCCAGAGCTGCCAGCTTCACTTCCTCTTTTCAACCACGATACAAAAATCCTGGCGATTCGTTCCACGCAGCGGCCTTTAATCACAGCGTCTCGTTTTCCATAAACACTGCAACATACTTCTCATTCTTAGCAGGGATACTTCCAATTGCCTGCCAGATTAGAAATGTACGGCTCACTCGCAACGACCCCCTACCGTTTTGGGGACAAAATACAACCCTAAGAATCCAATTTTATTTCAATAAAACTAGCAATGGGTTAGATTCCCAGCTAAGCCATGAGCAGTGTTTGACTTGACCTCTCTGAATCTCCGGGTCCCTATTTGTAAAACAAGGGCAAGCCCTTCAGGGTTTATGTGCAGACAGAAAAAAAGGAGAGAGAGGATTAAGTGTTTCTAAAGTTTAGAGAACCAAGCCCAGTAGCAACATTTGCTTCAGTGGTGGCTTTTAATATTATAAAGCAAGACTCAAACAGTAAGTGGAAGGTGTTCAACACTCTGGGGCCACATCCAGAAAGGGCAGGCAGCTCTCCACAGCGTAGGCTGCCACAAACACAGCAGGCCAGCTGGATTTCCAAAGAGCTGTGACTGCTCCGTCTTCGTACTGCTCACCCCCGCTGTCCTTTCACAGGCACGCGTTTGCTGCGTGAGCTGACACGCCAGCCCCCAGGCCCAGGCTGGGCTTGCCAAGCAGTGCAGGGTGGAGACAAGTACGAATGTGCGGGCCAGGGCCACAGGGCATTGCTGGATGTGAGGAGGACCAAGGAAGACGTCACAGGCCAGAGAGACTTCTGCAGCCTACTGGTTTTGGAAGCCCATTTGCAGAATTCATTTGCACGATCTTCCAGGAGGCCAGGCCACAGTGCGGCGCCTGGAAAAATGAAGCAGAACACTTGTTAATTCCTTCTGTGACGCAGGGGCCACCAGGCTGTGCCAGGCTCCACTCCATTGACAGTGGGACTCTTTCCACACCTCTGCTCCTCTAGGCCTGCGGGAGACACAAGCAGAACAGCAGTTCCCTCTCCATGTAACAGACACGAGTGCCTGAACAGACTGGGAGGCTGCAGAAGCCAGGGCCGCACACTAGGAGGTACTCCGGATTCTGTCTTCCTCCCTGCATTTTCTTGTTTGCGTAACAATAAGAGGTGGGGCTGGAGAGATAGCTCTAAGCACCTGCCTGGCAAGCACAAGGACCTGGCTTCAATCCCAGGTACCTCATGCCATGCCAGCCCCAGAACCCTGGATGTGCCAGGTTAGCCACCGAAAACAGGTGTGGTGGTGCCTACCTATAATCCCAGTGCTAGGGAGATGGAGACAGGAGGATCACTATGAGTCTGAGCTGTTTAGTGACATTCTATACCAAATAAATAAATAAGATTTTTTAAAAATAAAAACATGAGAGTTGTTTTTTGTTTTTTAATATATTTGGTACAGGATCTCACTACACAGCTTGGACTTGTGCACCACCACAACAGGTCTTGGTGGCCTGGAGGTAGGGCCGGCATTGCATTGGTGCAAGGGATCGAACCCCAGTCCCTGGGCTTTCCTAAGCAGGCAGCTCAGTCCACTGAGCCATCTCACTGGCCCAGTTATTATAGGAGGCTTTTTGTTGTTTGTTTGTTTGTGTGTTTGTTGGTTTGTTGAATTCTAGGGATTGACTCAGAACACTCTACTACAGAGCTACATCCCCAACCTCTTTTATTTTTTTATTTTAAAACAAGCTGACCTTGAACTTGCCCAGCCTCCTGAGTAGCTGGGGCTACAGGTGTGCACCACTGTGCCTGGCCATATTGCAACTTAGTATCTACGTGGTGGATTTGCACCATGAGCCTGATCAGAGAGCAGTTTCACCTCCTGAAGGATGTCAGCTTCCACATATTCTGTTTAGAACAATGACACCCCGGGTCAGTCCTACAGCCAGCCCCAAAAGTCTATACTAAGATTCCTGTGTTCTTCTACATGGATGAGCAGAATTAACAGAAAGCTAGCTAGACTCCCTGGATCCACTCCAGGGTTTTCCTGCAGACCATGATGCAGGTAGAACCTCAAACTTGCTGTCTTTATCAGTTTCCTGCTGGCTCGACCCACCTGTTGTACAGGTAGGACTGTCCCCTCGGGGAGCTTGGGCCACTAGTGGTTAGCTGTTTATCATCAGAGGTAGAGTTCAAATCAGAACCTCTTGGCACCAAGACATAAAACTTACAGGCCCATCTTTGCTTTTTCTAGTTAGTTAATCGGGCTGAGAGTTGAACCTCAACTTCATCTACTAGTTGTTTGATCTTTTTTTTTTTTTTTTTTTTGTATTTTAGAGAAGGGTCTACAGGGTGTTTGGGGTCTCACTACCAGATCGGACTTATAGTGATCCACCTGTTTATAGCCTCCCAAGAGCTGGGATTACAGGCATGTATCACCACGCCCAGTTTTAATTGCTGTCTCAGCTTGCCCCAGGGGTGGGGCCAGCACAGCAGGCCTGGGGATTGAACCCCCAGCTCCTGTGCTGAGCTATTTGGCCAGCCCAATTGTTTGATCTTGAGCAAAACCCCGCCTTCTCAGTCTTGGTGTTACCATCTGGGAGTGTTATCTCCATCACAAGGTGGCTATAAAGTCTATTTCCTTGACTCTAAGGTGCACCAATATTGAGCTAAGAAAGAAAAAATGCTAGCAATTATACTATGACTTATCTCTTAGAATAGGAATTAGCAAAGTATCAACCCCTAGTGTACTCTCAAATGGCTTATAAGCTAAGAATGGCTTTTATATTTGCAAATAGCTTAGGAAAATTCAGTAAAACAATAATACTTCATGGAGCATGAAAACAACTGAAATCTCACTGCCCACCAATGCAGTCACGTGGCACACTGCCGTACTCTTTTCTTATGTACCGTCTGTGGAGATTTTCATTTCCAAAGGTGAATGGGGTCATCGACACAAGATCATTTAGTCCACGGTTGTGGCTTGTGTCTAGACGTCCCCTCAAAGCTGCATGCTGTCACACTTGGGGCTTTTTCACACTAGAGTGTGTGATGCTGGCATTGACGCATGGTACAATGCTAGGGGTCAAGGCCACTTAGAATTAAGGGCGTGAGTGCTGCCTGCCCTGAGTAGCCTGGAGCCCTTTACAGGAGCATATTGTTAATCCATGGCTTAGATTTATTTTTATTTATGTATTTATTTATTTTGGGGGGGTATTTTTTAGGGAAGGGTCTACAGTGTGTTCACGGTCTCATTACTAGATCAGATTTGTAGGGATCCACCTGTTTACAGCCTCCCAAGAGCTGGGATTATAGGCATGTACCACCATGCCCAGTCTCAATTGCTGTCTCAGCACGCCCTGGGGGCGGGGCTGGCACGGCACATTAGGGCTCAAACTCCGGCGGGCCCATTGCATCTGCCTAAGCAGGCACTTTAGTCCACTGAGCTATTTGGCCAGCACTACTACTCATATACAAGAGAATTAAGCTGGCTAAGGAATGCCCAAGTCTTCTCATTTGGAGCCCTACTCTTCTCCACCCCTTGTGCTAAGCGCTGTCATATCCTTCAAACACTGTCCTCTATGCCTAGTGGAGATGAGGCATTTCTAAAAGGCCTCATCCTGGGTGTGATGGAGCTTTGCTTAGAAGAGGGCCTCTCTGTCCCTCCCAGGATCCTGGTCCAGGCTGCCCACCATGAAGGCGCTAATGTCCCATGCAGACAGTACTCTCTGTGTCTGGCTACGTGACTAATAAAATCACACCTATGTTTTAAAAGGTAACATGGACACATGCTGGCGAATGTGTATGATGGAATCTAGGAAACACAAGTCTCCATGCTTTGCTGGCACACAGGAGCGTTTGATACGCATGAGTGTTCCCGTCCCATTTTTACTGTGCCCATGACATCATTTACAGGGAGATGCTGATGAGATTCTTTGGTTGCAAGCTACAGAAACAGAAGCATCAATTGTCTTGAAATCTTTACAGGGGCTGATGGACTGTAGTGCCAGCCAAAAGGGGAAAGGATAGGAGCCCGGCAGCCCCTGGCCTGAGTCATGGGAAGCAAGCCATGTTCTCTTGTTGGGGTCTTAGCAGTCCATTTGTGCAGACTTGATTCCAGTCAGAAAGCAGCAACGCAGCTTTGAGAAGTATCTTAGCTTGATGTGGCTGTGGGTGAGGAGGGAAGAACGACACAGGGGCAGGAGTGGGTGGCCTGGGCTGCCCTGCCTGTAGAGGGTGCTGCCCAGGAGGCTCGGGGAGCCTACGAAGCACTGCCGGAACTGCTGTGGTGATGCACAGCTGTGATCCAGCCCCGGGAGGCTGAGGGCTGAAGCAGAAGGATCACAAATTTGAAACCAGCCCACAAAACTCAGCAATTCAACAAGACCTTTTCACAAAATTAACAACAACAAAAGGTGGGAGAGGCAGCTGGGGCTGTAGCTCAGGGCAAAAGCCCTGGGTTCATTCTCTAGCACTCCCAAAACCAAACCAGAACAGAACAAAACAAAACACGCCATCACTAGTTCCCCTGGCCATGGTAAGGAGAAAAAACTCAGGAGTATACATGTGCTTAGTGGATTCAAAGAGTGACTACAAAACAGGAAGTAACAGACAAAACAGCCTGCTGCAGGAGTGATCATCAATAAATAGGGTCACATGCATCCAGCCTTATAGGGCTCCATGCAGTATTCTCTGGGTACTGGTACTGGAGACCCCTCAGCTCAGGCACACCCCCATACCGAGGCTAGATGGCAAGGTGTGCTCCTGGACAGGGCTTCAAGGCTGTCCCTGACCCTTATCTGACCAGATCGGAGGGTCCCATGCACCCTAAGTCACTTTGTTCTCTCACCACTTTGCTCATTGTACAACTTCTGTTGCTTGGTCTGGCTCCCTCACTATATGAGTCAGGGTTCTCTAGAAAAACAGAATCACACAGTTATAGAAGCTGGCAAGTCTAAAGTCTTCAGGGTGGGCTGGCAGGCAGGCAACACAAAAGAGTTCATTTTTGCATTTCACATCCAAATGCTGTCAACTATAGAACTCCTTGCCTTTGGAGGAGATCAGCTCTGTTCATTTAGCCTTCAACTGATTGCGTTGGGTCTACCCACACTACAGAGGATGGTCTGCGTTTCTCGAATTCTATTGATTTAAATGTTAATGTCATCCAAAAATCTCCCTCCCTGAAACATCCAGAATAATATTTGGCCACATACCTGGGCACTGCGCACTAGCCAAGGTGACATGCGATCAGCCACCACACTCACTTGCGATGGGAACTTATCTAAGGACACCAACTGGGAGAATCTTCCCTTGGGTCCTCTGGTAATTACTAGCTCCATACACGTTGGTTGAAAACAATAAACGAGAAGAAATATGTACTGAGTGTTGGACAAGGGGTGCAGACATCTGCCTCTGGGTTTGAGAGCGGGGAGTCATTCGTTCCTGAGAGATAAAGAACTCCAAGAAATCCTGACAGAGGAAGAAGTCTAGGCTTGGGCTCTGACGGCGCTCCAGAGAGGCAGAAGGTGTCCACTCCTGCAGGAAGAATGGCACCCATTCAGTGCCTGGTCAGAATGCCAGCAGAAGTAGAGCACTGTGTGAGTAGGACCCATGGGAGGCTAGAAGTACATGGAGACCCAGGCAGATGGAAGGCCAGCTTCTCGAATGCCATCCTGCAAGCTGGAAAAAGTTCTTTGTTTTTACAAACAAAATCCTGTCCAAAACTCTAGAAGATCTGTTTGATTATCCTGGCCTCAGCTTGTCTCAAATGCTGAATGGCCAGTTTATTGGATGGACCTCCAGGGACTGGACTCATTGGCCTTCCAGATGGTTCCCATCTTCAGACCCGATTTACTTTACGAGGCTAGAGGAGGAGTGTGCAGAGGCTTGGCCCCTGGGAAGGAGGCCCCCCCTGGGCAGGAAGTTGCTGGGAGGCCCGGCGGGCAGCCAGCCTGCTTGGAGGTATGAAGCAGCCCAGAATTTCCGAGGAGGGAGCCAAGTATGTTAGCAGCCCTCAAAGTGCTTCTCCCAACCTTTGGGGCAGCCAGGGAGCCCAGTGCCAGGCACAACACTGACAAAGTGACCCAAAGGGACATCGGATCAACACTCAGCCCCCCCAGGCCTGGCCACAGGTCAGCCACAACTCCAACAAAGTGGTAACAAGCAGAGAGCGCCACGTTCCTGAGACACAAGGTGTGGGGGAGTCACATCCACTGACTCCACAGTGACAGCTCTGCAGGTAGGGAACAGGGACCCCAGTCCACTTGGGGTTAGGCTATGTTTCAGCACAGGTGCTGGTATTCACTGGCTCCTCCAGGGAAAGTTGATTTTCAAGGGAAGAGTTTTCTCCTGTAGAATGTTGCACCCGTTGATCCTGCTCCACTGAGAACTGGGTCTTTCCCAGTGATAGTAATTTGAAACTATTGTCCTCTGTCTCAGTTACTTTTCTTTCATTGCTGAGACCAAATACCCATTACCTAAAGTTAAAGGAAGAAAGATTTATCTAGCTCCCAGCTTGTAGAGGTCTCAGTCCCTCATCGGTTGGCTCCGGGACAGGGTGGCACATGGCAGAGGGCAACCATTCTTGGTGGCAGAAGGCTCTTTCTGCCCCTTACATTGTAGGCAGGCTACCTAGGGCAGGTCCAGCACTCACACCTTTAATCCCAGCACTGGACCATGAATCAGTCACAAACTCTAGATCCAGCCGCCCCTGGAAAGTCCACCCAGCATGACTTCATGAAGCTTTGTGCATCATCTAGACACAGTCATAGCATCTTCCAATGAAGGACATATTAGATCAGGTCTTTCCGTGTAAGGCAAATGCAGCCTAAATTTATGGGAGCTGGCACTACCAGGTGAGCAGCATCGTGGGCCTGGGAAGCCAGGCTCGGCAGAGCAACCTATAAGCCAGACTTTGTTAAAAGCTATAGAACTTTCCCTCTGACTTCGTGAGACTCCCCCGCTCCACCAAATTAATCTCTGTTTCTAGTAACTCTGAGAGTCCTTTCAAATATTTCACATGTACTTAATGAGTACCTACTGGGTGTCTTGCACCTCAGTGGCAGACTTTGGGATACATGAAAAACCAAATCAATGAAAATTCCTGACTTGACCGAGCTTGCATTTAGCTGGAGGTGAGGGCTGGAGAGAGAGACAACACACATACTGTAACAGAAGTGAATTGTAGAGCGTGTTAAAAGGAGACGAATGTTACAAGGGAAGAGGCTGGGGGCCATGGAAACACAGGGGACAGCGAGGGGAGGGCAGTGCTGGGAGGGAGTAGATAAGGGTCGCATATTCAGAACTGAGCATCTCAGAACTGAGCAAGGTATTTGGTCAGGAAGCTTCTCCTGGGCTCCAAAGCCTGCCTGCCTGCAGGACAAGCTTCCCAGGCCTGCTGGAACCTGGAAGTGAGAGCCTGTGCTGACCACCGGCCTGCTTCCCTCTGTCCCTCCCACACCAACCTCAACCCCTCACTGTGGTGATGTCCCACCCAGCCTCTCCCCGTTCCCACTTTTTCTCTAGCTGAAGCTACTCCTAGAGCCCTCTTGCCCAGCTAAGCCCATCTTGGCATCTGTTCCTTGGGGGGGCCCAGTGAATAATCCTGCCAGGTTTCCCTAACAAGGTGAGCCAGAGGTGGGGCCATCATGGAGCAGAGGCTCGGCCAAGTGACTGGTGCCATGCAGCGTTGGAGCGTTGGTGAGTTGGAGCCCCCTGGCTGGCTCCTGTTACTCATGCCAGATCTTTGCCCTTGAAGTGTGCCCTTCGTTTAACCCCTTGGTGCCTACTCTGCCGTCATATCCTATTCAATGTCTTATTATGTGCCGTCCTCCCGCACACCGTGCAGTCCATGCTGCGGAGGCTGGATCCTATGGGATCCTGAAGCTTGTCCCTTCCCTTTTTTCCTCCCCTCAATTACATGTCACCTTACCTGGAATTCACATGTGCCACAGGAGCAGCTGTGAAGGATCCCGACAGCACATGGCCAACATAGGCTCTGAGGGAGTCACTAGGGTCACCACCCTGGGCTGCAGCCCACCAGCTTGGGACCCAGCTGACCTTTGGTCTCTATCCCCACAGATGCCCTCCAGCCTGGGCAGAGCTACCACGCCATCCTCTAAAGATTCCACCCGTACTTCCCTCTCTGGACTTTCATTCTAGCCAGCCTCGAGGCTGCGCTCTCACACACGCTCCAGCTCCGACTTCCTATGTCTTTCCCGCTCTTTGTTGTTGTCTCCTATCTAAGTGGGAACTGCGACTCCTCATCCTGAGGGTGCAGGTTTTGCTAGTGTTACCAGAGGCAGGAACGCACAGGCACCCAGTGTGCTGCTCAGCAGTGAGGGCCTGGACAACCTGCCCCACTTCCCCGGGCTGTGGCTTTCCCACCTCTACACTGAGGAGAAGAATGGTGTCTCCTACGCTGGGCTGTGGCCAAGATGCAGTGAATTAATAAGGCATGGCCTGAGCACTCTATTTGTTAGCCAGCATTATTAATCCTCTTCCATCCCTGGTGCTGCTATTGAAACCAGCAGCCAATTTAAATGACATCCCAGCAGACACTTACTAAGTGCCTTCCCTGCCCGAGGCTCTGTGCTACTTGTTTGTTTTACATTTTTTATCCTACATTAATCTCAAAATCACAGTTCAAAAAAGGCTCAGAGGAGTTTTGAATCCCTTTACCTATTCTCACACTTAGCAGCTTTGCCTTTTCTGTGCTGTCTGTATCCATGTGTCCATCTGTCTGTCTATCGCTATCTCTTCATCGCATATATCCTGGCTCTTAACTCTTTATCCATCCACTGAAGTTTCTAAAAGCAAGGAGATTCCCTTAGCTCACCCCAGTACAGTTGTCCGATTTAAGAAAATATTGACATCAACTACAGTCCCTGTCCCAGGGTTGTTTTGATTATATTTTTGGTAGCATTTTACTCTCCAAGCCAGAATCCAGTCCAGGATGTGGTGTCCTGTCCTAATATTTGTAGGCCTTGAGCAAAAGCATTAATGGAGTTCTATATACTGTATCTCTAAATATATAAAGATTTTCTAAAACTGTTCATTCATTCTCTCCTCCTACTTTGACAAATACATCCACCTAAGAATCTGGAAGTTCCTGTTTGCATGGATGTTTTCTGGCCCTAGGGTTGGAAGCCAGGGCCTCCGCATGCTAAGAAGTGCTCTACCACTGAGATGCATCCTTAATTATGAACGCAGAATTCTTTTTTTTTTAGGTTTTTTTTATGTTGTTGTTGTTCAGGGTCTCACTACATAGCCCACATTCGTAGCGATCCTCCTGATTTCTGCCTCCCAAGTGCAGGGATTACAGGCGCGCTTGATCACTGCACTGGAGCTGCTGGTTTGGGACGAGTGGCTTCCTGTCTCATGCGTGTAGCCTGTATCCCTTCTCTTCCCATCCCCCTCCCCCGTCACCACAAGGGACCTTGTCTGGACACCAGTGGACATCCCAGCGAGGGCCATTCACAAACCACAAACAGCATGGTCCACAGCACGGTCCTGGCAAGGGGCTTCTCGGGTCCTTGGGGCCTGAGAATGCTGGGTTCTGCGTCTCGGAGGTGTGATTGAAGGAAGAGGAGGAGGCCCATGCTCCAGGCAGGCATAGGTTTACGGCCTCACACA
>NDGN011447008.1:0-13162 GCA_002564285.1 Tympanoctomys barrerae
CCAACAAGGAGTGAAAAGTAACTGAGACAGCCAGGGACAGATTGGTAGCTAAGAAAAGTGTGAAAAATAGTTACAGCTGTCCATTCTACAATAGAAGACATGGATGGTGAAGGACATTTCTAGGTTACCAATCAGATGAATGAAGAGTGAAGTCAAATTTGCAGTTGCCTGTTTCTGACATGTGGCATGTCCCTAACTTGGAAGTACAACCAGCCACAACTCCAGACACGGGAGCCAGTGGTCTGTAATGACAACATCAGACCTGTGGGTACCACAGGGTGGCATTGGTATTGGACACTCAAGGAGAAGAGAGAATGAGCATTCTCTTACAGCCTGCCACCTCTGCCCACCTCTGCCCACATCTCCCATGCGCATCCTGAGGTCCGTGGAAAATGTTCCCTGAATCTAGTCAAGGTCTTGGTTCTTCATTTAATCTGAGTCCTATTTAAAACTTAAAAGGACCCTACTCTTGACTGTCTTTGAAGCTTAGAGATGCCCTTTCTCACCAAAAACTTGCTGAAAGGCTGGAGAGATAGAAAGTCCTTAGTAAGTAACCCAGGCCACAACAATTTCCCATACTGGGCCTTGATCATGTATCAGCAGCAGACCTGCCCTGCTGTACGCCACTGTCCCTCACTACAGTGCATAGTCACATAGCAACTCTTTTATTTTACAATAAGAACCAGAGCAAAATGTAAATACAAGGCTCCATCTTACAGAAAAGTTATCAAGAATTTGAAGACCATAAGAACAGAGCATTAAGCCAAGCACAAGACCTTTCTAGGCTTGGAACTATGTAGACGTAGGTCACATGACCACAGACACAGTCCTGTTTACAAGTATAACAGGGATGTGGAAATATGATTTCCCCAAGATGACAAAGTTAATCAGCTGAAGGGTCTGTCTTGCTGTGGAACCTGAACTTTTGTCTTTTCTCCTAAACTGTCTCAAGCTACATAGATGGATGTGGACGGCCCTCGGGCCCTGCAGGCATTCCCTTGTGATCAGCAGCTTCAGGAGGAGCCAGTGGATCCTCCCTGAGGGCCTAAGCCTGGCTGCAGTGTGAGTACCCTTGGAAGACACAGTGCATAGCCAGGACTCAGGCCCTTGTGCTCAGGAACCAAAGCTGCACTTTCCAGGTCTAGCGACTACATTGTCATTTGCCTCATCCCAAAACTGCAACAGCTGTAAATACAAAAACCACAGCCAGCAGCAAGCTGTACACCAGCCAGCGGCTCCTCAGTGGTGCCACAGATCTCCTCTGTACCTGAGGAGACAAAGGTATCAACCAGACTTCTACACCTGAAGTCTAGGCTACGCTCCTGGCTGGCCTTGTTGCTCCCAACTTCGCCTTTGTTCATGCAGCCAGGGAAAGAAATTGTGGAGAGGTCTTCTCTTTGTTTCTCCAGGACTTTTGGCCCATGTTTCCCATTTCTCTTCTACTCTTTGTCCCAGGAGCCTAGAGATCTCTGTCTACATATCTCAGAGTTGCTGAGGTATAGAAGCATCCCCTCTCATCATCTGGGAGTTGGCACTTTGACCTCCAGATGTCCAACGGTTAAGGCTATCACCAAAACTTCTCCTAACTGGACTTGGGGCCACTTGGATAGGTGACACAGGATACAGTCACAAATTGGACAGCGTGTGAAGTCACCAAGGCTTTGGACTGGAAGGGGAGGGACTTGTGGCCATAGTGGGAGGTTGTTGATAGGATCATCCCTGTGTTACTCTGGGAATGGAAACTGTATCAAAGAAAAATAAAGCTGTGCCTTTTCCCCTCCTACAGCTTAAAGCCCAGCAGGCAACCTAGAAAGGGAAAGTTTCCCAAACAATGACTTCATTATGCTTGTGAGAAGTAATAGGAAACCCCACATGATATGAAAGTGTGCGGCTATGGCCTGACTCAGAAGGTTGGAAAAGGCCCTAAATAAGTGACATTCAAGCAGAAAGCTCAGTGAAGAATTAGGGTTTGGGAGAGCATTGGGTGAGGGGTGGCTGGAGAATCTTCCAGCAAAATAGCTACTCAGAGCTGGGATTGTGCCTGGCTTTTTTTTTTTTTTCAATGATCTTGTTGTCACTTTAAGTAACTGTGAAACTTTAACCAAAGGGTGGTTCAGCCCAATCAGGGTGGAGAATACTCGCCTGGAATGGTGTCACCCTTATAGCACTTCTCACCTGTTGAGAAGCTAGTGACCTCTCAGGAGTGACATGGAGTGTGAAGAAGGGAACATGTTCAGCCTGCCTAGCAAGATGTGTAGCATGCCAGGGCTGCTCCGGAGAGCTTGTGCTCCTAGCAAGATGTGTAGCATGCCAGGGCTGCTCCGGAGGGCTTGTGCTCCTAGAGTCCTAAGATGGGAAGAAGCAAGCTTTGCAGTCAGAATGGCCTAGTTTTTAAACTTAGTGTTTTCACTAGTTTGGTGATGGAGAGCTTATTACTTAACCTATCTTAGTAACACTTTCATTACCTACAAAAATAAAGCTGTGCCTTTTCCCCTCCTACAGCTTAGAGCCCAGCAGGGCTCTAAGTATTTACTAATGCAAAGATTCAGTATTTACGAATGCAAAGATCTCGGGTACAGTTACTCATCAACCCTTCCTCTTTGTTTACTTTTCATCTTTACTTAGTGTCACCATCTGAGAGAATGAGAGTCCTTGCTCAGGCAGAAGACCATCTGCTGCCGGCCCTTCTGCAGACCGCGGATACAGACTAGGATGAAGTCTCTGTCCCTACAGCATTTGCAAAGCCATTTCATTTGCATCCTCCTAGAATGATCTCAGGAAGGGCCTTGCAGGTACGAGGTGCCATCTGCTCCTCCTGGAGAAGGTGACTGAAGTCTAGGGAGGTCCAATACTCCTCTAAGTTACAGAATTCTTAGGTAACCCGATCCTGAACCTCAGCCCCACATAAGAGTGCACACCCATTTATGGACTAGAATTAAGAAAAAAAAAAAAAGATGCTGGGTTCTAGATGCAGCAAAAAGTTAAGAGATTCCTTGAGACACTCTTTCGGTAAAGGCCAGTTTGGGGTAGACATGGATGAAGAGTTGGTGGGAGTGGAGGGGATTAGGGTGAGTGCCATGTGGGACTAATTCATCACACTGAGGAAAACCTGAGCCCGGAGGAGGCTAGCACGGCTAGAAGTGCCTGTGGGGGCATGCGGATCCCCTGAGTTTTCTGCTACAAGGAGTGGGTGCAGGCTCCAGACGCTCCCCAGGCTCCTCCCTCCCTCCCTCCATGCTGGCCCCTGGGGGCTCTGTACCCCTCCTGCCTGGGCTTCCTCCAGACCTGCTCTGCTCTTGCCAGGGGCTGAAGTGCTGGTGGCCGGCTCCTTCAGCTCGCCTCCGCTGGCCTGCATGTGTCCTAACCCTCTCTGGATATTAGAGCATTCTCTCATTTGAAAGGCTCCTTTATTTTTAGTGCTAAATCAACAAAGCTGTTACTGTCATTTTCCATCAGACCGTCATCTTCCACGGATTCAAAATTACACTCAGCTGCAAACTATTGACACTCCTCTTAACAAAAAAATGGTTTTAATAAATCTTTACATTAGCCTATGAGATAAAAAAAATCTTTACCATGAAATATACAAGTGTATAAGTGTTTTATGAAAGTTTTATTAACTTTACAAAAGAAAAATTGGCAGTGGACCATGAACATCCTGTACTCCTAACACGTGGTTATAAATTACATGTTCTTTCCAATAACATCTGAAAAAGAGACTGTAATTTAAATTTCAAAACCACTTGGCATACCTACTATATAGTGCTGACATGAAGTAAAAGGAGGAACTAGAGGGGCCCAGACAAAGAAGGGAAATATAAAGACGTCCTTAGCTAAAAAGCTGCTGATGGGTACAATCCCCCCTCCAGCTGGACAGGGATCAAGTACTTGCTTGTCATATCATTCAATGCACTGTTCAATCTGGGATTCTTCCTTTCAACAAAAAGAGAACTTAAGTGCTAGTAATCATCGCTTGTAGAACTTTATCTCCCAGATACCTTCTTTATGTCAGGATTTCTCAATGACCGCTGCCGCTGGCGGAGAGACCAAAGTTGTTATTAAACACGAATGCAAACCCCAGCCCATGCAGGAGGTGCAAGCTTCCTCCCTCGATGTGAGCTTACCTCTACCTTAGTGATTTTTTCATTTTCTATCCCTACTTCTCAGACTTTTAAATAGCTTCTTGGTATATCTGTGTAGCATGGGGCCTGGGGTCTAGCTCTCATTTGCAAGTAAACTTGTGAGTATCAGGAATACTTGAGGAGGTTGAGGCCATGCAGTAGGGTTCTTGGCATCTGGAGAAGTGTTCCGAAAGTGAACAGACAGTAGCCCACAGTGTTCATCGCTTGCGGGAGAGCAGCTGTCTCCCAGGGTCCCAGCAGGATTCTGCTTGCCTTCTAGACCAAACTTTGAACAGAGGCATACATTGAAAGCTATGCAAACCTGAACTCAAAGTGTAGTTTTTCTCATCACTGTGGTGTGACACCAAGCAAGCGACTTCACCTCTCTCTTCTCTTTGAGCCATTTTGATCATGCCTGAGTGACTGAAGCAGTTTCCTTTCACAGCCTGACGCTATCAGCTGGAGGTCATCCTTCCAGATCCAAGAACTAGTGTTTGTTGAAAATGATTGTGGTGAAGTAGAAGGAAGACTGGGCATTTCTCCACAACAGCCCGGCAAGCATTTTCTCCCAGGGCCGGCTGTTGTGTAATTTTGTCAAAGTAGTGAAATTACCTTTTTGCCAGTGATAAAATCTAAAAGGTGGTCAGGAGCTGCCATTCCAGACCACATGGCCCAGCTAAGAGCAATGCTGCAAAACCCTCTTGGTGGGGGGTAGGTGGCAATGCAAACTCCAGCAGGGTTTCTGGGTATTACCCCAGGGATCAGGGCTTAGAGGGAGCCCTCCAAGAGTTGTACTCCATGGGAGGAAGAATTTGAAAGGATTTCTACTTAGCAGAAGAGTATGTTCGTGTTTCTTACAGAAACACCAAGTGCAGACTCTTGCTAACACACCTTCTTCTGCCTGGCACCTCAAGGTGGTTAATATCTGAATTTGTTTTCTTAGATGCTAGATTGAGTTACTGAAAAAAAAAAAGGAAGAAAGCCCTACGCTGGAATGACCTTGCACACTGGACTATATACAGATCCAAAAGGCCCCATTTCCCATTATAGGATGGAAATATGTGTCCTTAATGGAAAAACACAACAACTGTGGACCAAGTAAATTATTTTCTTCCAGTTCAAAATAAGTGACGGTCCTTACAAAGTAGAACTTGCCCTCCTTCCAAATGTGTTGAAGGGAAATGACATGTGTCTTGGATACAGAATTACAAGGATATCATGTTAATCTTAGCAGGGTCATGCTGCTGAGGAGGCAGCCAGATGATGGAGTGGGGGTTGCTGCGTGGGGTCTGAGAACCAGGGTGACTACTTGGAGGTCCTACTCGGGGACCCGGCAGGAGACAGCAGTGGTCAGCAGTGCGCCCTGAACTTCATTATGTGGGGAAAAATGCATCCAGAGGCAGATGCTGAAGATTTGAGAATCAGTGAGAAAAGTTCATTTGGACTGACAGCAACTTGATTACTTTTAAGCCTGGTATGCAGCCACAGCCTCCTTAACTTGGTCTTCAGAATATTAATGGATAGTTTGAGGAAAAGAAGCACCACAGGAGAGAAATGTACCTGAGGGGGCTGCTCGCTTCTTCAGGCGATAGCAGCTACAACAGCAGTGGTGACCACAGTCATCAATGTGGATAAAGTCTCCTATTTATTGGGACTTGCCGTACACAGAAACTGGGTTGATAAGCATTACCTGAGCTAGGCCTCACAAGGGTCCTCCGAAGTGGTGCTATGAGTTCTGGCCTTTGATTTGTAGATGAAAAAATCCTCCGGCACAGATGGATAAAATGAGCTGTCCAAAGGCACATAGCCTGATAGTTATGTTAAATATGACTTCTCATTTTCTGTGGCCAGGACAAACTTGAGCAGCAGCCTGCATGCTGGACCTTCACGGGGAGGGACATCCCAGCCCCGGTGCCTCCTCCTTTCTTTTGCAGGATTTGGCCATTCATGGCCAGATTCTCAGTGGTGGGTACAACTGGATCAGACAGCAGCATGAACCTGTCCCGAGCCTGGGTGTATGTCAAGGAATCTGACCTACAGGGTGCCGTAGTGTCTGACATCAGTGGCTCTTGGTGTCTGGTGGAACGTTGTGTGTGTGAAAGTGTAGCCCTCTGCCAGCTATGAGATGAGGTGGACGGGATACATTGTTGGGGAAAGCAGGCTGGTCATTTAACCCAAGAAGCCTGTCAAGGGGCAAGAGGCAGCCTTGCCACCAAGCCAGGGAGGCAAGGGAGAGTAAGAGGACAAAAGTATGCAAGAGCAGGGAAAGCTCCATGTCCTCAGAGAGACTGGAGGCCCAGCTCCGAGGCCCGATCCTGAGGCCACACCCAGAATGGGTGCTGTAGGGTTGGGATGGTGTGAACGCGGTGCTGCGATCCTCACTGAAGCAGGAAGTCAGCAAAGGGGAGCTTGGAAGAGCGGCCTGTTCCCAAGTCATGGACCGTGCTGCTGGAGCCTAACAGAATCCCGAACTCACTCACTAGCACCCTCATCACACCTTCCTCTCCTTCTTCCCTTAACTCTGAACACATTTATTCCATACATAATGTCTGAGCAACTCTTCGGAGGGAGACATTAGCGTAAAGATAAATGTGATGCCTTTGCACCCCCAGTCACCGAGATGACAGAGCTTTAATCCACTGTACACACCAGGAAAAGCACTGATTTTCCTCCACTTCCACGAGAGAAGACTCTAACAGAATCCTAGAACTTTGTTCTTACTGAGGTAGACACAAGGTGATGAGGGAGGTGGCTGAGATGGAGGGACAGCTTGAGTGAGGACCCAGAGGATAGAGATTATATGGCCCATTTAGGACGAGCCTTGAAACCTGGGCCCAATTCTATATGATAAGGAGGGAGATGATAATTCTAGAGGAGGAAACAGGTGCCATGAAAGGAGGGTGTGTCCGAGCTGGAGTCTGGTTCTCTCACTCTCAGGAGCCAGATGACCTTATAGAAGATTCCTCCCTGGCACACAGACCTGACAGGTTTTCATATTCTCTTATGCCCTTGCCGGGCTAAAGAGCTTTAGGCAACTGCTTATGTCTCTGAGCCCCAAAATCACCATCATGAAAGGATGGAGGGCTATTAATAGTGACCTCAGGAATTGGCAAGAAAGGTAAATGGAGAATCAATGGCGATTACACTGGGACAGAAGAACTTATTAGTGGCGTTTTGCCATTTTTCTTGTTTTTTTACATTTTGTTTTGGTGGTGTGTGTGAGGGGAGAGTAGAGTAAACCCATATGCCAAGGAGATGGAAACAGGGATCTGGCAGGGAACCAAATTATGGTGGTTGTTTCAGTAGGCCAGGGAGGAGGCAATGGTGATGGCAGCGGCTACAAACGCGCTACGCAGGAGGGGAGTGTGTGGAGAAAGTAACACTTATTAAATACCTAATGTGTGCCAGGAGTTTGACTGACATCATCTCATTCAATCCGTACCACAGCCCAGTGTCGCAATGTGTGGTCTGGAAAGAGTGGTAGCTGCCTGGGGAGGGAGGACTGATGTTTATTTGCAGCGGCTGGTAGGCACTACATCCGGGATCTCACGTATTCTTTTTACGCACGTACGCACGTACACATGCACGTAGAGTATCCATCCATACAAATTCTGAGAGAGCACTGCTGTTTCTGCTCTGAGGGTTTGCAGTGAAGAGCAGGAGTTGAATGGCTGCTGGAGTCTCCTCAGTTGCAAATTGGAAGGTGAAGGGTTTGAACTCAGCTCTTGATAGCTCCAAAAGTCAGTATTTTCCATCATGTTGGTGTCAGAAAGGAGGAGGAGCAGCCTGCATGAAGGTTTTCCTTGCCACACTCACTCATTTTAAGGATGTTTCCCTGCCCTTCTCTTATCATTATAGGCACCAGCAAAGTCAAGGAGACTCCACAGCTGGCAGTGGCTTCTCCCTCTGTCTCCTGCCTGCTGAGAACCACAAAGGTGTTAGCTTGTCTTTCTGCTTCTGACTGTTCTCCTCGATGGGGAAGGATGGATGCAGCAAGGTGGATGGGAGCTGGGCTGTTGCAACTGAGAAGAGCAGGAGGGAAGAACATGACCATGTTCAAGGCACAAAGCTCAAATGTTGAACTCCAGTTCTCTCCAACATAAGTTTTCAATTTACAATTTTCAGCACTTGATCTCATTCTGAAATGAAATTCCACCCTGAAGCCCGGTATATAAATAACATCAAAGCAATGGCTGCTTTTGTTGAATTGAGTTAGGGGTGGCCTGGGGCCTGGCCACTGCGGACTTCCACTCTTGGACCACAGCTCAAGACCTCAGAGATTGTTTGAATGCAAATTGAATACCATAGACCTGCAGTGTGACACTAGGCCCAAACTGGCCAATATACAAATAATTACTGAACAGAAGCAGCTTTGTCAGGATGCCTACTTCCCAGGTGCAGTGAGGTTCACCACCATGGACCTAGGTTATGGCTCTTCAGAGGATAAAGAAAAGAAAATCAAAGTCACATCTGTGGAGCTCTGACTCCTAGGTACGTTGTCTACACTGAAACATTTTTATACAAAACTCCTCTGAGACAGGACTTCTTCATCCCTTGCCCCATTCTTCAGGTGATTCAAACTCTGAATGGTTAGGTGATGTGGCCCTAAGTCACACAAGCAGTGGTCATCATAGGAACTATAATACCATCTTCTTAAAGAAAGGAAAGTGATTGACCTCCATCTAAGCGGTATTTTTCTTTCAGGAGGCTACAGAAGCTGCCCCAGTTCTGCAGAACCTCTGGACCTTCCTCACCGCTCCAAAACATGTGAAAGGGACAAGATCCCAGCAACTTGGTGCCACAGTGAGAGCACTGAAAGCCAAGAGATTGTCTAGTTCTGGCTCTGCCCCTGATCTACCAGACAAGCAACCTCCTTGTCCTAGTCTCTGGGCTGGAATGAGAAATGACAGATAGACAGGCCAGTCCTTGAAGTTTCCATGAACAGATGAGAGTGTTTTGTAGGGTTGACCCTGAATAAGGCTGATTGCTAAATGGGTTTCTAATGAGTTAGCATCATTCTATTTCCAAAAGTGCAGAGCACGCCACATATAAACCCCATTAACACACACCTCTTGTTGGCTGCAGAAGTCGGCGGTAGGGCAAGAGCCCAGGAGCCACAGCCAAAAGAACTGGGATGGATTTCTGGCTCCAGTATTTGCTAGCTGTATGCCCTTGTGTAAATTACTCAACTTACCCCCTTTGATCCTAAATATTTTCCCTATAAAAAAAATCCTCATCCAATAGAATTAAAACCTGAAACTATGCAATGTACCCTATCAGATAACACATACACAATGCATATAAGTCTCCTTGTCATTCTCTACACAGAAAAAAAAATGATTAAAATTAATGATAGTTCTTGAAAGAACCTCCTACTCAGCCTTCTAAACTGGGATTACTTGACACGTCTTTCAGCAAATCTTCCTTGAGCCTGAACACGCAGCTAGTAATGCTTTCAAGTTATCTGGAAACTTTGTGCTTGCTTTTATTACTACATGTAATAACCTTCCTTACATGTTGCAATTTCCTGTTTTTATGTTCATCTTCCCCAGTAGACTCAGCTGCCTAGTAGGAGTCTGGCACATATGAGGTTGCTCTACACACTTGAGCAATTAAGGAGCTGTGTTTATAACCAATAACCTCTGAGTAATACATGCCACAAGACAGCCAGCATTCCTTGATGTCTGGAAAGTGAGAGGGTTCTCCACCCAACACCTGAAAATTCAGTGCAACTGCTCTTCAGAAGAGTCCTGTGTCATTGGACGTCTTTTACAGAACATAATTTTGGGAGGTCATCAAGAAAATAACTGATTGATTGATTGATTGATTGACTCTGTGTGTGTGTGTGTGTGTGTGTGTGTATGTGTGTGTGTAAAAACTTCAGAGACATTTTTTTTTTGGCATGGAAATTATTGGGCTTTCAAAGAGGAGGATTCACTCTTTTTGATAACTACACCCAGTATGATGGAAACATAATAAAATGCTAAGCTCCAAGCCAGAATAGTTTTTTTTTTTTTAAATCCCAGGCCTGTTAGAGAAAGAAAATGTTCCCTGTCAGAATTGATCTGCATAGAAAAGAGCAAGAACTTTGCATTCTACAGTATCCCACAAAGCTCAGTGCCAGGCCCTGGGGCAAGCACGTCCAGGGATGAAATGAAGCTGTGGGTACCTATGTCCCACGCTCGCCCCAGGGACAGGTGTGGCTGTCTCCTGCAATTGTGGCAGAGTGTTGGCCCACTGCAGCTCCTTGTCCTGGTTCTAAGTCACCCCCTTGAATCCTCACAGTGTTCTCTGAATAAGTGAGCATCATCTACAATTCCCAGGTGACTGCGGAGCTAACTTAGGTCTCAGGAGGCCTTTGTACCTTGAGTCTTTACATAACAAGTAGCAACCTAACTTATTGTGCAAAGAAAAACCTGAAACTCTTAACTTATCAGTTGTTTTGTTTTGTTTCTTATGTAACAAGTGGGTGAATCTGAGCACATCAGAGCAGCCGTATTTAGCCTGACACCAGTCACTAGCTGATCAGGCCAATATTATTGAGCAGAAGTGGCTGGTGAGGGCTGGTGAGATGGCTCAGTGGTCTAAAGCACCTACTTAGAACAAACTTAGAAAAGCACAGGGACCGCGGTTCAATCCCCCAGTAACACATGCCAGCCAGCCCCGCCCCCTGGTGGGCTGAGCTAGCCACACACACTTACACACACACATAAATAAATAAATAAACAAACAAAAGAAGTGGCTGGCGAAGCCTTCTCTGACCCTCACTACTTTTTGCTGGCTATCAAGGCTCCATGCCCAAGCTCCAGAGCAGAACTTGGGAATCATTCTGTTCTTTGCTCAGTAAAACTCTTTCATTTTCTTTTTCTTTTTTAATTTAGATTTCATTGCTGGACAGTTGGGTTGTTTAAATTTTCCTTTCAGTTGTCTGCAGTGTGTGGCAGGCACCCCAGAGGCAGGCAGCAGAGCTCGGAGGGCACAAGTGTGGGGCTCCAGGACGCAGGTGAAGTGTTTCCCGCCTTTGTGTGGGAAGGCAGAAGCAGCTCATGTCAGTCTCTTCCTCTGTCTACAGGCGTGTCGTAGGCCTCCTCCTCTTGTGCTCTGGGCACTTCCCCTGGCTCCACACACACCACCCTACTCCCTTATTAAGCCATCAGGAGAATGTCTGGCTCAGAAGACAGGCCCAGGTGGCATTTTGTCACAGGAATCCCACTTGCTCCCTGCAGAGGCTGGAACCTCCCACACCTTGCTTTCCCTTCATCATGCAAAGCAGAAAGGTGGAGGGAAAAAATAAGCCCTGGTGGCCCTACTGGTGTGAGGGAAAACGTGGTGGCAGCTGCAGGGATGACTGCTTGGGTGGCAGCGAATCCAGGCTGCAGGAGGGAGCCCTGCAGCTGTGAGGAGCGCCTCAGCCTGGCCAGCTTACCCCAGCCCTTCCCTTCTGAAAAACAGAGCCCCAGAGCCACCGGTGATAAGGTGCAGCGCACTCAGTGGGGTGTTGCCTTTTCCCTGAGGACCAAAGCACACTGCCTCAGCTGACACACATGGATGTTAGAACCTCAGGGTAACAGAGGACAAGGAGCATCCCATCCAAAGTCCTAGGCCCTTCCTGAAGACACAAAGCCTGTACTCACTTGATATCTGGTAGAGGGTCTCACTATGCAGCTTAGACTTGTAGTGATCCTCCTGTTTTCAGTCTCCCCAGCACTGGGATTATAAGCATGTACCTCCACACCCAGACTCAGTAGCCAACTCAGTGTGCCCAGGGATGGGGCCTGTGTGGCATGCAGTACTGGGGATCGAACCCAGGTCCCTGTGCTTGTCTAAGCAGGCACTTAGTCCACTGAGCTATATCTATAGCCGGCTCTACCTGTACTCACTTGGGACAACTTCAGAGCACCAGCCCAGCCCAGAAATGCTGTCCCATGGGACACTGGAGGCTGCTGGACCTCTGCCTACTCCTGCTTTTTGCTCTCAGTCTTCGTAATGACTGTTGCTCCTAGCATGCCCTTCTCACACTCCACTTCCTAGGAGCTACACCTAAGGCCAGGGAGACTTCTGGTCTGGGGGTTGAGAAACTTAGTTTTATGCCCTGTTTTGTGCCCAACTTGGTGAACTCAGACAAATCTTACCTTTCCTCTAGGCCTTTTACAGCAAAATGAATAGATTCAGCCTTAAACTTCATTTCAGCCTGGGTTGTCCTGAGTTGGGCAGAGACAGTCTCAGGGTAACCATATGAAATCCAGTCTCTCTTGAGTTGGGGACCACGCATGCCTGTGTTCCTATGACTACTACAGTGATTCTGTTGTTGCAGACTGTTGTTAATAATGGTCTTTCACTCTCAGAGGTCCCTCGGGTGGGATGACAAGTAGCTGGGCTTATTATTCTTTTTCTTTCTGTATTTTTAGAGAAGGGCCTACAGTGTGTCCAGGGTCTCACTACTAGATTGGACTTGAAGTGATCTGCATGTTTACAGCCTCCCAAGAGTTAGGATTACAGGCGCGTACCACCACACCCAGTCTCAATTGCCATCTCAGCGTTCCCTGTTGGGCAGGGCCAGCACAGCAGGCCCAGGGATTGAACTCTTGGCCTCTGCGCCTGCTTGCAAGCAGTTTAATCCACTGAGCTATTTGGCCAGCCTGGGATTATCATTCTTGGACCACACAGGATGTGAAGAATGAAAGTTTCAAAAGAGTCTGGGAAGAGAAAACCTGGAGTAAAGTCAAGGGTCCAAATTTTGGTTACTGCTGTCTCTTCTTCTCTCCTTGACCCTGTCTCACCAGGTAAGGCCCAGGCCTGTAAGTGAAACAGTCCCACCAGAGTCCTCTATGGTCCCTTTGTTCCCTGGGGCCCACAGATGGGACATACCAGGCAGAGTCAAGCTTTATGGGGGCAACAAAGAGTTAATGTAGCTTCTAGGGAGTCCGACAATGGCCTCATCAGCAGGCCTTGGTTCTGATTAAGCAGCTGTTTGCACAGGAGTATAGAAGATGTGTGTGTGGGGGGAAGGTGCACTGGGAACGGGACATGTCTGAGACTGT
>NDGN011447012.1:0-15170 GCA_002564285.1 Tympanoctomys barrerae
TTTGCTAAGCTTGTTCTAAGTAGGTGCTTTAGACCACTGAGCCATCTCACCAGCCCCAAACACAACATTTTAATACATGGTCAAAATTCAATATGTAAGGATATTCATTGTATTAAGTATATCCTCACTGGTAGACTCAGAAATGTGCACAGTATTTTTTCTATACTTTATCCCATGCATACTCCTTCTATATCTTTTGGCCTCATTCTTTAACTTATAAGCATGCTTAATCCTGCTATTTGACTTAGTCCTAGTACAAATTACTGAAACCAAGGTGCTGCTTGAATGTCCAGATGCTATTGCTATGTTAGGATTGCCAAGTCTGAGATGGTTTTTGAAATGCCAAAATCTTGGAAATGCCTAGGAAAAATAGGTTCAAATCCATTACTTCAAAGTCAGAATTAAATTAAGACATAGAAAAGTTGATCTTAAGGTCATTTCTTTCCTACTATTCTTTTAGTTTCTCATTGCACATTTCTCTTTGTCTTATGGAGGAGAAGATTGAGATTCAAAGTTCAGAAGCCTAGTTCCTTGTCACAAAATTAACTAGTCTGAGGGCAATATTGGAATACATTATTTATTCCAATGTAATTGACTATTAAATTTGCTTGCTATAAGCCAACAATTATAGCAAGTACTGTATCTTTCAAAACTATATTTCATTGTTGTTTAGGTTCCTAACAGCAAAACCTTGGAGGGCACTAATGGGCTATAGATGCTGGGTTTCGCTGTATTGATACAGCATATGCTTACCAAATTGAAGAGGAGGTGGGACTGGCGATTCGAAGCAAGATTGCAGAAGGCACTGTCAAAAGGGAAGGCATATTTCTCACTTCAAAGGTACTTTGCATATATTGTAAAGGCTACTAATTAGTGAAATGTTATATGAGGAAGAAAAATATTTTATTGGATGAGAATTTGGTGAAATATGCTGAGTGGTATAAGTTTTATTCACAGGTAATTCACAATGAGAAGGAGTAGGAACTTATAATCTTTTCTACAAATTCAGAGCATTAAAATCCCTTCAGTATTTGAGTCAGTGCAAAGCAAGGTGATTATCATGGCTTGTAGAATTAGACAGAAATATGGCAAAATTATGGTTTTTCTTCCTTGGTGACTTTTTAAATTTCATGTTATTCTGATATCATTCTTTTTTATTTAATCAATATAACCGAATGGTATAAAAGAGTTGTTTGGATATTAGTCAAGATATACCTAATTGCACTGCCAATTTCTGCTAGTATTTTTAAAGGAGCAGTTAATGCTTAAATTTATTTTATATTTATTCTTATTTTTTGTTTCATTTGAATTTCTTCCAACTATTTTGTTATTGTTCTTTTGTTTAAACAGTCTTGCACATTTGTATCTGGTAATTTGAGTAACTAATTTGAGGATAAAAACATACAGTACAGCAATCACTGTTGCATTCATAATACTTTGTTCAGTGAAATTTTGTACCATTCTAATGCTGTTTTTTCTATCATTATTTTCTGTTCTTTTAAAGACACTGAGGATATTAATGCTGATAAAAATTATGAGGAATTGAATTTAGCAACAGTTGGTGGACATGCAACAAGATATGAACAATCTGGAAAAAAGCTGAGCAGTTTCTTGTAAAATACACACAATTTACCATAAAAAGATATATTTCCCCTCATTTGCATAAATAAATAGCAGGACAATTCTTCTCCAGTGAATTAATTGCACAAAATAATTATAATAAAGATAGCTCTGGAATCCCTATGAAACAAAATGCAGAGAATGAATAACATTATTATTTGGTGAAATTTTATGTTGTTAAAAATTCACATCTATGGTATAATTAACAGAATGACTAGCAAACACATAATATGACTAATTTTATGTAAAATGTGAGATTAGAAGACAAGACTTAATAGAGCATTGAGTCATCAATTTCCATTCAGTAAAAAATCATTTTAATTCTAGGTGTGTTTGGATGATTTGCTAATCCACCATAATTTCCATTTTTAAACACCACAGCTTTGGTGCACTTTCAGTAGACCAGAACTTGTCCAACACAGCTTGAAAACTTCACTGACAAAACTTGGTGTGGACTATGTTGATCTTTATCTCATTCATTATCCAGTGCCTATGAAGGTAGGTAATCTAGATTATCAAAACTGTCTAACTGAATCTGTTAAAATTGTTATCATTTCTGTGAGTGCCAGAATGAAGCTTTTTTTTTTTTTGCAGTACCAGGGACTGAATTCACGTATTTACTCTTGCCAGGCAAGCTCTCATTGTTCTGAGTTACCTTCCTAGGCCTCAGAATGAATCTTCTGTATTAAATTTATCTAACTAAAATGTATAGAAGTTGTAGAAACTACACACTGTAATTTAATCTAATAAATTCCTTTGATTATGCAAATAAGAATCCCAAGCCATGGCTGTATTTACAGTTATAAATTAAACTTCAGAACTGTTTCCCTTTAGACAGCCTTCGATTGTTTTCATAGCCTTTGTCTTGTGTCTTCTCTCAACCTACTTCATTGGTAGCCAATGAAGGAAGCTCAATAATGTTAACAGTTGATATTTTCTTTGCATTTTGTATCATCAAAATAAAAATTCATTAGAACCTTAATTGATCATGTTTGAGACACATCTTGCTTCTGTAGCCACATGTATTAATGTATAAGTACAGTGATTATTTTGCTATATTCAAGATTGTAATCTATTCTTGTAGATGAGGGCAAATGACAACTGACTTTACAAACTGAAGAGATACATTCCCAGGGGAATGTATAAGTCAAGACAAAATAATATAAGTCAACCAGTGGACCCGGCCCCAATCTAAAACTTATAGAAATGTCATTTAGACTGCATATAATTAGTGTAAGAGAATAGCTAAAGTACCTGAAGATATCATTACCACTGCACACACAAACTGCTTTGTAAAAACAAGTAAATGAATAGTGCATTATGTACTTCATGGACATTAAGCACCCTCCACATAGCCTTTACACATATGTCCATGCATTTCTGTGGTTCAGAAGCATGCACTTAATGATATTGGTGAAATAATGTTTCTATTTTAGCCAGGTGAAGATCTTTTTCCAAAAGATGAACAGGGGAATACATTATATGACACAGGGGATATCTGTACAACATGGGAGGTGAGTACATGTAGGACATACCATAAAATTATTGGTGACAGAAAGTCAAGTCATTCATCTATTTGGAAGAATAGGATATGCACCTTTTGTTCTAGAATTCTTTTCTATGTTTAAAGAGAATGATGTAAAGTTTTCAGAGATCTGCCCAAGATTTCCAACTGCCTGTGTGAGGTGTACAGGAAAAGGCTGAAATAAGAAGCAGAGACAATTTCATAATGTGTAAAATGGGTCTGGGAGTTCGGTGCCTAAAGATGGACAAAGACAAACACTCTCAGATTGCCACTGTTTTATCAGCCAGTGTGTGGGGAGGAGTAGTGAATGATTCTAGAATAAAAGTGATTTCTGTGAACTATAAGAAGCACAAAGCATTCTTGCAAGTATAAGACAAGGACCAATGAGAAAATTGCAGGTTCCCCAGCTACCACACTGTTTCAAAGATTCTTGTGATCCTCAGCAGGTCTTATCCTGTCCTATAAGCACCATATTGTCACAAGCCATAGGGCTTCAACTGTGTTCAGAGTAAAATGGGGAGTTCTTTTTTGCCATTGTGGCTCAAAAGGCAGGCCTGGTCTCAGACACCTAGAATCAACTTATAATTTGTGGCCCCCAACATAATGAATTATTGAAATATAATTGGGAGAAAATAATTGAGGACAATGAGGATTAGTGTCTCTTGCTTTCATATGTACTGATGTCTTACATTCCCTGAAGAGGACATAGAAATTCCCTTTCTAAAAAATTAATACCTTTTATTGTTATTCTAGTTCTGTCTTATTAATAATCAATCTCAGGCAGCTTTGTTGATATTTCTTAAAAATGTTCCTTATGATACTTGTTTTTTCTTTTTTGAATTTAGGAAAGAGTCTACAGGGTGTTCAGGGTCTCACTACTAGATAGATAGGTGTAGAAATCCATGTGTTTGCATCCTCCCAAGGACTGGGATCACAGGTGACACCATGCCCAGTCTCAATTGCAGTCTCAGGGTTCCCCAGACATGGCAGGCCCTGGGTTTGAAACATCAGCCTCTACGCCTGCTTGCAGGCAATTTAATTCAATAAGCTATTTGGCCGGCCCATGATACTTGTGTATCTTTCATTTGTATTTATGTATCAGTTGTAGAAATCATACTTTACAATCTCTTACTCCCTAGGCAATGGAGAAGTGTAAGGATATGGGATTGGCCAAGTCCATTGGAGTATCCAACTTCAACCATAGACAACTAGAGATGATCCTGAACAAACCAGGCCTCAAATATAAGCCTGTTTGCAACCAGGTGAGATCTCTTACACTTCTCAACTCTTATTCATTTTCTGGTTTTTGTTCTACTACTAGGTGTCATCCCATCAAAGAAATTATGAATCCTTCACTTCTTCTGAATCCAGCTTAAATTTCCCTCTGATTTTTCAAAAAAGAATACAAAATGATAAAGTAAAAAGAAAAAAGAAACATTAGAAATTATACAGAATTTCACCAAACAAAATAGTAGGAACTCAGCAGTGGTTGTTGTATTACATAACATTACCTTCATTTTTGTCATTTAGATTACCTAATATGAACATGCAAAACGGTAAAAAAGAAAAAAAAAATCATTCCTCAACTGGTGGGCATTTCAGTCACTTCCAAAATTTACATATGACAAATTGTGCTGCTATAAACATGAGAATACGTATCACTCTGGTATGATACTTTGAGTTCCTATGAAAAAATAGTCATGAGGGGAATAGCTGGGTTGGATGTGACCTCAAATTCTAGTTTGTTTCTTTTCTTTCTGAGAAATACCAACACTGATTTCCATAATGGGTCTGTAGTATTTTTACACGATGGAGTATCATTCAGTTATTAAAAGGATAAATTTGAGTCTTTTGAGTCTTTTATCAGCAAATGGATGCATTATTATATATTCTCTTTAAAAATAAAAAAGAAAAACTTAAGAATAAAATGCTACTTTTAATAGATCAGCAGAAATCAGCAGTACAATTATCCAAGTTATCCTGCATATATACATATTCATATTTTCCTCTTCTCCCTTTTGTTCTTTTATCCATCTCAGTTTTGCATTTCCACTGAACTTCCATTTTCCATTTCCATTGTACTTCTCAGATTTTATGAAACAATTTTCATAGTTTTTCTAAGATTCAACTACATCACATTCTGCTTTGTTTCAGGTTGCCCAATATTCTTTCAGTCAGAAGTATCACTCATTCTATTCAGAAGCTGATGCATTTAATATGCTCTTTTAATGACAATAAATTTGATTCTGTATTTCAGGCCTCTGTCAATTAAAATTTACTCAAGTTCTGTTTTCATTTAGCTTCAAAAATGTAATCAGAACAAAATCGTAGTATACTATCTTCCTTGATTATAGCCCAGAATGAAACCACCTAATCACAGGTTGACTCACTAATAATGATTTTAATTTTAACATTTGTTTAAGCACTTGAAGTAAAATTCTTTTTTGTGAATATATATTTTCCTCCATTATACTTACTAGTATCCTGAGTTCTTCAGTGCATATTAGTCAAAAGAAAACTTTGTTTTCAAGACAAATTTTCACCAAATTTTTGAGTGTCAATTGATTCTTAAAATAATCAAAAAATTTTAATTTTTAATATTTAACTTCATTCAAACTATTTTTATTGCCAGATATTTTAGTATCAATACAAAATTATGCACCATGTCATAATAAAGTTATTTCTGTGATAGAGCATACACATTAACACCATTCAATATGTTATTAAATGTGTGAGAAAGAGTTAAATTTATAATTTCCATCAGCATAGGTTGTTGTGTAGGACTATTTTTGTGGACTCTAACATTTTTATTTACTCTATGTGTTGGAAATAATTGTACTCACTATTGTTTTTCATAAACAAATCTTCTCAGTTGTCACTAGTAGAATACCAACCAAATTTATTTCTTTGGTCTTTCATATTTGTGCTCTTCAATCTTTGACCTACATTTTTATTTTGATGGCAAAATTGATGTCCAAACTTCAAAAATATTTCTACATCATCCAGGATTAGAATTTCTCATGTCTATTTCCAGTGGAAAAATAATTAGTATTGAATATCTGGTCCACAGAGTAAGTTCACCACAAGGAAGTGGTTTCTGGGGGTTGTTGTTGTTGTATTTGGCCCCATGCTGAGGACAGAGAATATATATTTGAAGAAATGCTGTGTGTTGTTTTTTTCAATTCAAATATGTTATGTGCTTTTCTTATTCAACCTCATTGACTTTTAAAATCTATCTATCATGTTAAAATTAGGATTTCATGTGATCTGATACCTTTAGAACCTTTCCATTTATAGGTTGAATGCCATCCTTATTTTAACCAGAGCAAACTTCTGGATTACTGCAAGTCAAAGGATATAATTTTGGTTGTTTATGGTGCACTGGGAACCCAACGAGATAAAAGATGGTAAGAAAAACAACAAAGAATTTACTAAACCACAACTGATGATGAAATGTTATCAGCCTCTGTTTATGCAGGGTTATGGGAGAATTTGCATGTCTGAGGAGATCCCAGAAGGTAATGGTGCTACTTCCTCAGGGACTATATTGAAGGATAGTTGGCTTAGGGTCAGTACCTTGATCTGCATTGAAAGGTTCTTGACAAAGAAGTTATTTGGTTTAAATTTTAAGAATTTCTGCCTACCTTTTCAGGGTGAATCAGAGTTCCCCAGTTCTTTTGGATGATCCAGTCCTCTGTGCTTTGGCAAAAAAGTACAGTCGATCACCAGCCCTAATTTCCCTTCGATATCAGCTGCAGCGTGGAGTTGTGGTTCGGCCCAGAGCTTCAAAGAGAAGGAGATAAGAGAGAATTCACAGGTGATGGCAGGGCTACTGGTATCAATGCTCCTACTTAACATTCTTTACATGTGTGCTTCCTTGAAGCCACTCAAGGTTTTTTTATAGAGACAATATTTCTAGCATTTTCTATGCATATGAGATTTCAAGAGTTTGCATTTTCTCTTACTCTACCACAGGAAAGATAATCAGCAGAGTCTGTGAAAATTAGGTTTTGGTAGAGCACAGATTTGGTTCTTAGTTTTAAGTAAGTCATTTCTTGTGTATCCTTGTGGAAGTGTTAGGTTTCTTTGATGAGGAATTTCAATTGGGTGAATTTTACTTTACAGATTAGGACATTTTGCACTTGTTGAATACACATATACTTTAATAGTCACATATTCATTTTGAATATCATTTCATGCCTTGCCCTTCTAAATATGTTGATGAATGTTTTTAATTATACTAGCAGAATTTTATCTATAGTATTTGTATAACCAAACCACCTTATAATTCATTTTCTCATTAATCTATGGCTTGACACTTTTCCTTGGTTCTGCCTAACTCAGTGGAGCTGTATTCTGCCTGGGTCCTCTCATTTTCTTTAGATTAAATATGCTTAAAGTAAAATAAGGTTTCTCTGCTTTGGTGTGTTTGTATGTTGGTCAGCCTATTTTGTGGAATGCTTCAATTTTCCCCTATACAGCTTTCATCTAACAGCCTCTCAATCTAAGTTTTAGGTTATCAGATAGAACTATACCATGCAGAAACTTGCAAAGTCTTTTCATTCTTAGTCTCATAATTGATATACCTTAGCTGTTGACACGTTTGAATGGCCAACACAAGGTGTGGGGATAGGGAAATAAACAGGTAGACAAGATTTAAGGATAGGGAAATAAACAGCACTAATGAGAGGAAGAATATGAAAAGTAATATAGCAAAGTTTGTGGAGACTAGGAGATATGAAGTATTTTGGTGTAATTTTTGTAATAAATCTACCACACTTGTGAGACATGTTAATAATATAGTGTGTTTAAGGAAAAGTTATATTGCTTTAAAATACACATTGTCATTGCTCCTCACACTTCAAATACCTTTATAATTACTGCCACTTTCTAAAGCAGTTCTGGAAATCCTGTTTCTGTGTTGTTTTTTTTTTTTGTTTGTTTGTTTGTTTTGCACAGCTGTCATGATTGCCTCAACTTTGAATTCCTAAAGAGGATCACCTCCCATGGCACTTTTCATTTTGGGGGAAAGCCAAGACTCCAGTGCTTTCAGGTCCCAAAAATAAGATTGTTGAGGACATACCCTTAAGTTTTCATGAGCCTGAATTTCCATTAAATGATACTTGGCAGTACTATTCATTGTAGTTTTCACAACAATCTATAATATCATTTGGGAAAGAATTTGTAGAACTTTTTAAAAAGTAAAAAGAACACTAAAACAAGTAGTTTGAAACAAGTTGGAATATTTTTGATATAGGTTAACAGAAAATTTTTTATTGTATCAAATTTTTTAATTTAAACAGTCACAAAATATATTTTCATTACCTCTTGTATTCCAGCTATTGTTTTACAGATTCTTATAGATTTGTTAAATTATCTTTCCCCTAATTTATGGCTCATTTTGTACTTTTTATTGCACATTCCCTTATGTTATTGCGTTGCTTGTGCCTTCGCTTTGTGGTTATCATCATTTACTATAAAGGGCACAGCAAGATCTTATGGAACTGTACAAATCCTTTCTTTCCACTTTAAACTGTACTTCAAGTGCAGATGTTTTAATTGGTTTATTTTTCTTTCTTCTTTCTTTCTTTTTTTCTTTTTTTTGTTCTATTTTGAGTTTTTGAAGCAGTGTTGCTCTGTGTATCTCAGGTTGGCTTTGAAGTCACTATATGGCTAAGGTTGAAACAAAACTCACCATGGTCCTTCTGCCTCAGCCTCCTGATATCTGGGATTACAGACATGCACCACCATTCCTGGCTAGGCTTTTCAAATACTATGTAAAAAATGATCTAAATTCACATACATAATTTTTAAGACTATCAAACTTTCTCAAAAACCATAACTGCAATTTTATTTGCCTTCTTGTTATAAACTGTCCTGCTTACTGTACGCGATGTCTTCATTATGTTAGGAAATCAGTCTTACTGCACAAAATGGTGAAATTTTTCCTTAATTCTCTAATGTATAAAAAATCAAATATTAATGAAATAAATGTTTCTTACCTAAATTCATTAGTTATTAAATTGTTAACATTTTATTCTCTCTCTTTATCAATCTTATCTTTTCTCTTGGTCCATTATGGAACTATAAAAGATTAAAAGAATTGGGTTTCATTTTGTTTTGGATTTGGTTTTTTGAAACAGGGTACTGTGTATTTCAGACTGTACTTGAATTCAATATGTAGCCCAGGAGAATCTCCAGCTTTCTGCAGTTCTCTTTTTCCAGCATCTTGAGTGCTGGGATTACAGGTGTGTGTCATCACATCAGTGCTATTTCTTTTATTATGCTAGCAATTAGTAAAAACGAAGAATTTACATTTAAATTGTCACATGCATAGGTAACATCTTCATAAAGCCAGCTTCTTTGTACTTTAAATATGAAGAATTTGCTCTTTCTAATAAAGAGGAAGTATTTGGATAATTTGTCTCTAATTATGTTAATTTCTCACCTATAGGATATAAAAATAAAACCGTTTGAAAAGTATTCAATTATTTATGTTGAACCTTGCACTAAAATCACTTTTTTCTATGTATATGTTGCTTTAATATAAATACTCTCAGGTATATTTCTGCTCCAGGTTCTTTTAAAATATTTTAGTCTGATTTTAGAAATTGAAATTGTTAGTAAATATTAATCTTACAAATAGCTTGGATTCTTGTGGTATTTCCACATATGCATTCACAGATCCATATAACTTCCCTCTACCCTCTACCCTTGATCCCCTTTCTCTACACCAACACTTCTCCCCCAGGACCATGCCTACTCCCTAAAGATTCCCCTTAGTTTCTATCTCATTCCCCATCCATTCTTTACTTTTCCTTCTGTAGATACCATTGCTCCATTCTGTACTTCTACAACATTGACTGACTGGTTTTCTTATATGAATGAAATCAGGGATGTAGCTCAGTGGCACAGCTCCTGTGAGGTCCTGAGTTCCATTCCTAGTACCAAAAAGTAAAAGAAAGAAAACAGTATTTGCTTTTTTTCTCTTATTTTTCTCAGTATAACACACCCTGTCTACATCCATGTTGTGACAAACAATGGATTTCATTATATCTACAGCTGAGTGGGATTCTACACAACAAATAAGGCACAATGTTTTTATTCGTATGTGGAAGATCATATTGCTCGATTTCACATTGTGGCTATTATTGAGAAGACTGCAAAACACCTTGGAGTAGAAGGACTTTTTTGGTACAACAAGTTTTTGTTTGTAATTATATAGCCTAGTGGAATTGCTGAATGATATGACAGTTATATTTTAGACTCTCCATAATATTTCAGCAATATCTATGGCAATTTACATTGCTTCCAGCAGTATATTTGAAGTCCTTTTTACCACATACAGCTCAACCTTTGTTATTTATTGAAATTTTAATAATGGTCATTTAAACCGGATTTAGATCATAACACATTGTGTTATTTATTTAATAGTTTGTTGCTTTTTAAAACAATTTAATGAAAATGAAATTAATAAAATATTAGAGATTATACATAATTTCACTAAGATTATAAAAATTTAATCATGATTGCAGTATTACTTATTGCCTTCATATCAGTTGTTCAGATTAACAGATATAAGCATGCATAATTGGTCAAAGCATTAAAGATAAGAAATTAAATTTAAGCAATAACTGCTACTTTCAATAGATAAGTAGAAATCAGCAGTAAAAGTATCGAAACTATCTTACATGTATGCATATACTTTTCTCTTCTTTTTTTTTCACCTTCCTTTCATCCCAGTTTTTCTTTACCTTTGAGAAGTCCCTTTCCTTTCACAATATCTATTGTAAATTTCAGATTTCATTTACACTTTTAGATTCTTACACTGGAAAGACAATATGTTTGCTCATACAGATCTGATTTATTTCACTTAAAAGCATGGTCTCTAGTTATAACCAGTTTCTACAAAAGCCTCTTATTCACCTTTTTATAGCTTAGTAGTACTCTACCATATAAAACTACTACATCTTTTTAATCCCATTCCTCAGATGGTGGGCACTTGAATTGTTTCCAAGATTTAGTTATGGCAAATTATACTTCTATATACAGGGATGCACATATAGCCCGGTGGTATGTCTGCAATTGCTTTGGAAAAATACCCAAGAGGTGAATAGCTAGGTTTAAAGGGATCTCTAATCCGAGTTTTCTGAAGAATACCTACATGATTTCTAGAATGATTGTACCAGTGTGCACTCCTACGAATGATGAGTTGCTTTTTTCCCACAATCCCTCTAGCATTTGTTATAGTTTGATGTCTTGATGATAGCTACTCCTTCTGGGGTGAGATGAAATCTCTGTTTTGTTTTAATTTCATTTCTCAAATAATCAACGATGTTGAACATTTTGTCATCAATTTGACTGTTATTTGTATTTCTTCATCTGAGAAGTGTGTATTCATCTCAGAAGGCCTCCCCCCTTTTTTTGATTGGGTCTTTATATTTCGGGAGCCTGATGTCTTTTATGTGCCAGATAGAAGCCTTCATCTGAAAGACAGCTGGCTATTTTCCCCCAATTTGTTAATTTTCTTCTTAATCTGTTGGTAATTTCTTTTGATGTTCAAAAACTGTTTTAAAAATATGATCTCTCGGGCTGGAGAAGTCTCAGAAGAATAAACGTTTTCTTGCCAAGCACAAGGGCCTGAGTTCAATTCCTGGCTTCACCAAATATAAATAAATAAATAAATAAATAAATAAATAAATAAATAATAAAATCCTTGTTGTTGATTCTTTGAAGTATTTTCTCTATACTTAAGCTATTTTGATTAATTCTGCCTACCCGTATGTCTTCAAAATTTCTACCTTTCTCCTCCCCTAGATATAGTATTTTTCTTTTGACATTTAAATTTTTGGTCTACTTCTTCTTTAGTTTAGTGCACAGTGATAGATGTGGGCCTAATTCTAGTCACTATCTTGTGGAAAGCCAGTTTTTCAAGCACCATTTACTAGAGAGGCTGTTTTGCTTCCAGTGAATGTTTGTTTCCACTGCCAAAGATCAGATGAGACTGCATGTAGTGATGTGCACCTGTAATCCCATTGCTTGAGAGGCTAAAAACAGGAAGATCATTACAAGTCTGATCTATGTAGGGAGATGCTCTAGACTGTGTACTAAATACAAAAAAAAAAAAAATCAGGTGGCTGAGTTTTTTTATAAATTCTTCTGCAACTTCTAATATGTTAGATTGATTCTCAGGTCTATATTTCTGCCAGTACCTGGATGATTTTATCACAGTAGCTTTGCAGTATCATATCAATTCTGGGGTTGTCATGCCTCCTACATTTCCTTTGTTGCTCAGGATTGCTTTTACTGTTCTAGGTATCTTCTGGTTCCAGATAAATTTTAGGAATATTTTCACTGTTTCTGGGTGTCATATTAATGGTATTTTAATCCAAATTAAATTCAATCTGTATAACAATTTTGGACTTAAGAGCATTTTCACAATGTTAGTTCTTCCAATCAAAGAGCAAGGAATACTTTTTTTTTTCTGAAATCTTCTTTGAACAGAACACTCTCAAAGTACTTTAAATTTCACTGCATAAAATTTTACCTTATTTTAAATGATGCCTAAGGTTTTTCTTACATTATGGTGCAGTCATAGTTTCTCTAATTTCTCTTTGTCTGTGAACAGAAATGCTTTTGATTTTTACGTGTTGAATATGCATCCTGCTATGCTACTGAATTTAGTTATTAAATTTAGAAGTGCCCTAAGAGTTTTTTGGTTCTTCTATATAGAGTATCATGCCATCCGTGAATAATGATAATTTAACTTCTTCCTTTGCAATGCTTATTACTTTTATTTTTCTCTCTTACCTAATTGCTCTTGTTACTGGTTCCAGAACTATATTGAATAGGAGTGATGAAAGTGGATATCCTTATATTTTCCTGATTGTGAAGTGAAGGCTTTCATTTTTTGTCCATTTAGTGTGACGTTGGCTATATGTTTGTCATAGATGGATTTTATTGGTTGAAGTAAATATTACCTGCTCTGATTTTCTCTAGGGTTTTTATCATCAATAAGTGTTGGACTTTGTCAAAAGTATTTTCTGCATCTACTGTAATTATCATGTGATTTTTGTATTTGACTGTTGATGTGGTGTATTCCAATTATTGATTTGTTGATGGTGAACCGTGTGCATTCCTGCAGTGACTCCTTCTTGGTCCTGATGTGCAGTTTTCTTGATTTGCTGCATTCCGTTTGGTACTATTTTACTGAAGATTTTTTTCATGGATGTTCATGAAGGAGATTAACCTAATAGTTCTCATTTTCGGTTGGGTCTTTCTCTGATTTGGGTATCAGGGTAATAATAGCCTCCAGAAATCAGTTTTACTGATTTGTCAGTTTCACTTATTCTTTCAAGCAACAAATCTTTTGATTCATAAATTCTTCATATTGTTCCTTTTAATCTCTGTTGTATTATTTTTTGCTCTGATTTTTCTTCTTAAAATTATTTCACTTAAAAAATTATTTCACTTTAGTACTACCACATATGTTCACAATACATGAAGTTTACATTCTTCTTAGAGAATGGGTATGTATATAATACAGCTTCATTCTTTTTGAAATCCCCTTTCTCATCCCCCGCCTTCCAAGTCTAAGTACCCTTTACTCTTTCTTCTTTTCGTTATTGTTAACTCATGTTTATGACATACATTGTCTACACTCATTGAAGTCATTACGTAAGAATGATGCACATGGCATGTCTTAGTTCTTACTTCCCTTTTCTTTCCATTTTTCCCCTCCCCTTCAGTCTACAGAACCCCTTATTTTCAAGATTTCTACCCACTCTTTCCTCCTATCCATCTTTTATTATGCTCTTTGCTCATACTCTGCTTTACTCAAATGAGAGATACCATACAGTATTTAAGCGTGTATGTTTAATTTCTCTGAAACTATCCTACATTGTTTGTGTGAATGTAAACCAGTACAAACAACATGAAAATTATTATGCTGATTTATCAGAAAACTAAAATTTAGAAATTCCATAGATACCAGAACTCTTCTTTTAAACTCCCTCCCCAAAGAACTGAAGACATCAAACTATGACAATACATGAATATTAATTCCTCCCTTCTTTGTCCTTTGGGCTTGATTTGCAGTTTTTTTCCAAAAACATAAGATTCAGCATAAAGTTGTTTTTTGGCATTAATTCTTTTTCCTAACATGAGAATTCACTATAAATTTTTTCTCTTATGGAAAAGTGTTTCTTTGTGTCCTACAGACTTTATTATGTTATACTTGCATTCTGCATTTTATTTTAAATAGTTTAATTTCTACTTTAATTTAATTTGTAACCCATTGGTTATTCAGGCACTTGTTTATTTTACATGTGTGAATGGAACTTTTGCAATTTCTTTAGTCAATAACTTCCAATTTCATTGCACTATGATCAGATAATATGCAATGGATTATTTCAATTTCTTTGCATTGACTTAATCATGTGCTATTATATGATTTTTTTTTCCTGTATTTAGGACAGCATCAACATGTTCTACGTGGTCTCCAGGGTATCCCTGCTTAGATTGGACTCATAGTGATTTTCTTGTTTACAGCCTCCCATGTGCTGGGATTACAGGTGTGAGCCACCACACCCAATCTCAATCCCTCTCTCAATATGCCCTGGGTGCAGGGCTGGCGTGGCTCTAAGGGGATCAAACCCTCGCTGCTGTGCTCAGCCTAAGGAGACACTTTAGTCCACTGAGCTATCAGGATGGCCTTATATGATCTGTTTTGGAGACCATCCACATGCAGTTGTAAAGAATGTGTTTTCTGACATTGTTGTGCAGAATACTCTCTAAATATCTACTAAATCAATTTCTTCACAAGTTTGGTTTAGTTCACTCATTCTTTATTGATATTCTGCCTAATTTAGCTATCACTTTGTGACAATAAGTGTTGAAAACTCCTCTTTACAACTCTGTTACTATTTGATTTTTCATGTCTATTAAAATTTGTCAGGGGTGATGAGATGGCTCAGTGGTCTAAAGCACCTACTTGAAACAAGCTTGGCAAAGCACAGGGACCGCG
>NDGN011447018.1:0-15355 GCA_002564285.1 Tympanoctomys barrerae
TCCTGTAAGTTGTATTTGCATTTTTGTTTGATTGTAACTGTTGTTTAATTTCCTCTTTCATTTTATCTGTGCCCCATTGGTTGTTCAGGAAGGTGTTATTCAATTTCCATGTTTATGGACTTTTTAGCAATTTATTTTGTGAATAATTTCCAGTTTCTTGCACTATGGTCAGATAATATGCATGGGATAATTTCAGTTCCTTTGCATTTACTTAAGTGTATTCTGTATGCCAGTATATGCTCTATTTTTAAGAACGTCTGTGTGCAGCTGAGAAGAATGTGCATTCTGGTGTTGAGGGGTGGAACACTCTGTAAAGGTCTACTAAGTCCATTTCTTCAAGTTTGGCTTAGTTCTGTTATTTCTTTGCTGAATTTTGTGTAGTTGATCAATCTCTCTGTGAAAATGGGGAGTTAAAGTCCCCCATTACCATTGTGTTATTGCTTATTTGGTTTTTTGGTATCTGTTAAAATTTGTCTCATATAGTTGGGTGATCCTATATTTGGTGCATATATATTTACGATTGTTAATCTCTTCCTCTTGCATTTTCCCCTAACAAGTATATAGTGACCTTCTTTATCTCTTTTGATCATTCTTGGTTTGAAATTCACATTTTCTGCAAACAGGATAGTTACTTAAAAAAAGATAAACCTAAGGCTTTTATAGGTAAATGGATGCAACTAGAGACCATACTTCTCAGTGAAATAAATCAGATCCGCACATGTAAACATCCTATTATCTCCCTAGTGTAAAAACCTGAAAGAGTAAATAAAATCTGAAAGGTAAAATAGGTATCATGAAAGGAAAAGAAACTGCTCAAAGGGAAGGAACAACTGGGATGAGGGAAAGGAGAAAAGAAAGAAAAAAAATACCTATGTGTATTCATAGGATAGCTTGGACATTATACTGATGATTTCTCCAAGGAAAGAAATAGTTAATGCCTGATTTATTTATTTATTTACTTATTTATTTATTTTTTGGCGGAACCAGGGATAGAACTCAGGCTCTTGTGCTTGCCAGGGAAGCGCTTATTCCACTGAGCCATCTCCCCGGCCCCAATGCCTGATTTTTTTATTATTAATTTTGCATCCTTATATCTGGTAATCCGAACAACTAATTTGAAGACAACTATATAATATAACAAACATTGTTGAATTCCTATCATTGTGTTTAGTGAAATTCTATATCATTTCTAATGTTTTAAAAGTATTTTTGTTCTTTCAAAATATTTTTAAAAAATAAAGGACACAATTGAGAAGTTTGATTTAATGATTGTCAAACTAAAGCATCCCAGGAAGGTAAGAAAGCAACTGGGAAATGTGATGTTAAATATGATGTATGGAAGTTCTTCCCAGGTAGTAAAACAGAAATTGGTTGAATAAGCAGTTTAGATATATAGAGTTAAAAATTACCAATAAATCTAGTGGCTACATGGTCAAAGAAGTGCACTTTACAGTCCAAAATATAGAAGATATTTTTTGAAAAGTATATCCCTTCGTATTGGTGTAAGAGTAGAGAAGCAAGTACACGTTGAACTTCCCTAACTTGAAAATCAGAAATCCTTCAAAATCAGAAACTTTGAGTGTTAATATGATGCAACAAGTGGAAAATTCCACATGACTACATGTGGCAGGTTGCCCTCAAAATTACAGGCTCACTAGAAGTACTGTTTGAAATTACTTTCAGGATAGGTGTACAAGGTAAATATGGAACTATAAATGCATTTCATGCTTGAGTCCTTTCCTGAAGATATCTCATAAAATACATAAAATGCAAAGTCTGAAGCACTATTGACCTATGCATTTTGGATAGAGTTCTCAATTTACATTACACAAGGGAGGTGTTTCCAATTCCTTCTGAGGATTACCTTTTATATTTTCTTGCATATGAAAGACCTGTTAGAGGAATTTCTTTATTTAGATTGTTTAATAATACAGCCTTTCACTCATGTAGTAGAAGGAAAGAACTAATTCATTTGTTGAGTATTTCTTACTGTTTATTGAGTCTAGATTACAGCGTGAAGTGAGAGATGTGTAAACGTGGCATTCTTCAGAGCAGTAGAGCTGCCATCAAGTTCCAAAGGATAGGAAGAATTGAAAGTTTAGGGAATACTGCAAGGGACAACCCACGAGGGCCATGCTAAATCGGAACAGTTTAATATCTACTCACGTTCTGGTACTTTTGTAGCAGTTTGGAAAAATGATACTTACCAGTTTTACATGCAAGTATTTTCGTTTCATTTTTTAAAAAACCGTAGTGTTTGGACAGGATATCCTTTCTGTATCTTGTACTGTGGATAACCACTAAGAAGACAGTTATGTACAATGTATTAATTATTGAAAATGTCCTATTAATCAATTTTAAAACTCTCCCATTGCTATTTGTTTCTCAATAACATAAAAAAATAAAAAAAACTCCGTAATTCATGAGCTATGTGGGTACTATTGGGTACTGCATAGTTTCTCAAACATTGGAAATAGATTGAACGTTACATCCTTAGTTCTGTTTCTAAATTGATTATTGGATTGTCCCTGGGTTTTATCCCCAGTTGCCAACCTGTCACCACTTCATCAAAGACATGATCACTGAGAAGAATACAGTGCAATGAAATGTTGAAACCATGAACTACTGGTTAAAGCTAAAGGTTTTCATAGTTCTGGACAGATGGTGTTTGTTTCCTTAACAATTTTAAAGTGTCCTTAGTTTGCTTTGGTACTCTAGGCTACTTCAGTATACAGTTCAGGAATGGCTTTCTTTGTTCCTGGTGTTGGTACCACTTGGATTAGTGTGGGGCCTAACAACTTAAGTTTCCTGTGGGGCTGTGTAATCATGTGTGCCCATGGGCCAGAAATAATGTAGTCCCCGCAACAGAGATGTGATGAAGTGCTGTGGAAGGAGAAGGGGCATCCATCCTTTTGTGGATTCTCAGAGAAGACCCTGAGCTTGCCTACCTGGGAAGGACCTACAGCTGGTCTGAGGAGGGTACAGAAAGGGGCACAGAGGGAGTTAGCCAGGGGGACCAGGGGGCCAGAAGTCATGGAGGGTCCCACATCTCAGAGAAACCCATTTTCATGTGACCTGGAATTGGACAAGGCACAGGACCTTTATCCTGACTTCAAGCTTCAGTTTTACAGGTCGTTCTCTCTCTGCCTGTCTCTGTTTTCTACATTTTGGAGAAATGCATCCTTCCATAGCCTCCGAGAGTAGGTGTGTGGAAAGCCTGCTATATCTTATCCTACATGTATGTGTAAAGTTTGTTTCATGCTCTCAGTTATTAGAATATAGAAATTTAAGTGTAAAAATAATTTTCCACTTGTATTTGGGAAGATACTCTGAGCTTTTAGCACTAAGAAGTCTGGTGCATCCCCAGCTTCCCAGAGAATACTGAACCCAATACTTCTGGCCTTTAAGAATCTACTGTGGGATAGCATTTTCCCTAGGCCTGTGTCAGAATGAGGGTTTACCCATGCTTGCAAGTCACGGAGTGAACTGTTCCTTGAGCATCTTACTCCTGGGCCTCTGTATATGGCTTCCCTCTCTCCCAAAGTTTTGGCTACCTTTTTATTTGTACGGGATTTTTTTTTCTTTTAAAAAATATTCCCAGTAGTTTATCTTCCTCCTGCAAAGTCTCTTCTACCTAAAAATTGAGTATGTCTCCTACGGTATCGTTCTAGATGGGACACCCCAGTAGAGTCAAGTTGGTGTTTTTGGTGGGGGGGTTTCTATTGTGCTTCAGTTCTGTGTACTTCTCTTTAGTCACACAGTCAAGTCCAGTTACCTTCCTCCAAGAGGGCAGAGCAAATATCTGGGGAAGAGATGCGGGCTGAGGGAAATGTTACGGGTCAGAATTTCTAAAGAATATGTTGTGATTGCTACAGGAAGCAAGAAAAATAGGGGAAGTAAGACTTGGGAGCTGTGTGGGTGCTGTGTACCTCAGGTGACCGCCCGGATTGGGTAACTCCAGTACTGCTTCGCTGTCCCAAGATTCTCTCTCTGGTGATCCTTTTGTGAATTAAGGGTAGGGTATTGTTTCACTGTGGTAGTAAAGGCAGTAAACGATAAGATTCTGGAGATGGAAGATGGCCTGGGTAATAGTCATTGGCTTATCCTGACTGAGGGATGTCCCCAGCCCCCCTCAAGACACACAGGACACTTCAGGGCAGGTTCGGGCCAGCAGGACCTGAGAACACAACACACCTCTGTCACATTGCCATTTTCCTCTCTACCTGGTTGTCCCCCACCCTCAAAAAAGCAGAGACAGACCAAAAAACTGTACTGAGATGACAATTTCTGGCTTTGGCTTTCTTTTTTTCAAATTTTTTTTTCTAATTAGTCTCAGCAGAAAGGTCCAAAACTTCGTGTATAGTGGAACCAGAGTTCTTACAGCTAAATACAGCCAAGGGGAAAGCAAGTCAAAGTACAGCATGCTTTTGCACCAGGTCAGGGGAGTCTGTGCTCCGAGGTCACCTTGTTTCAAGCTCTGTTGGGGCAGGGAGAGCAGGCTCGGACTCTGCCTGGACCTCACAGTGCCCTGAGGTTGAAGTCATTATGCAAGGAAAGAAACATAAACAGATTTTCTCCTTTCCATGTCATTATTTTGTAAATTGATTCTGCACGATCACTGAAGGCTTCATTGATGTTTTTGAATCTTTTAAAATAATTATTTCATATAGGAAACAGTTTGGTGGCTGTTGGGCAGGGTATAGCCTGAACCGTGTTTTGCTAGCTTTTTAGAATGCTTAAGAAATATCAGTTGCTGACATTTACAAATTTGAGTATTAGAAAAATCTCATATTTTTACCTTGATTTTAAAAATCTGAAAATCTGACAGAATAGGACGAATTAGCAGCAGCCACCTTGAGCATGTAGGAGACTTCAGTGTGCACCTTCCTAGATAGCACTTTTTTTTTGTCCTAACGATTAGTATTGGTACACAGTTGCTGTGGTGAAAGATAGCCGTTCATATTTTGAAAGTTAGCTGCTGAAATTCTGTACAAATTTGCTTCTATAAGGCATTGGTTGGAAACAAAATACAGTAAATTCTGACAGTATTCTGTTAGAGCAAAGTTTACAAGCATTCTGTTTTCCCCTAAAATACATTGGAAAGTTCTGTTCATGTATTGTTCAGACCTTCAAACAAATCCATTCAAAAGTTTGTTTTAGTAGGGTAGCCAGATATAAGCGTAATATGATATAGACCAAATTTCTTAATCAAAATTTTCTAAATATGTATTATGACTAAAGAACGTCTTCTTTATTGTCCTATCTGTGTAAAGTTGAGCAGGCATTGGTGACACTGCTGTAGTTCCCTGTATACCGAACACCCTTCTCTGAGGGCTCAGTGACCTCTGGGAGTCCTCGTGAGGTGGCTTTTGCTGCAGCCAGGTGTGTACTGGCTTGCTCCCACCTGCAAGCTTGTTTCTGCCAACAGCAGAAGCATTACAGTGGAACATTACAGCTGAACTTGGGAAGTTCCTATGTGAATCTTGGGTAGAATTTGCCCTGTGTGCAGTGGTGGAAGCTCAGGCGGAAGGAGATTAAGTGATTTACCCTCACTCGTGGTGCTAATTAGTAATGGAGCCAAGATTAGCGGCTAAGTCTGACAGCACCTGGTCCTGAGAGCTTCCTTGTCCGCTCATTCCAGCCCTCTCTTGCCACTTCTTCCTGGCATTCCAGTAGTACAAACTGGCATTAGATTAACTGTAACCCTATGGTAAGGAGTGGTTTCATTTCAAGATACTGGTTAGCCACTCAGTGAGGATAGTTTATGATTATTTTGGTCAGGACTTGACTTTAAGCATCATGATTTTCCCCTTTAGTTAGTTATTCCCATAGATTATGTGGTTCTGTAACTTTAGTAACTGATACTTGGAGATACTCCATGAATACATTTTCATTCTAATAAGTAAGCTGGGTGATACCAGCATTGACTAAGAAGTTGTTTATTCACCAAGAAGGTAACACATTTGAAATGTGCTTCTGCCTTCTCTGTGTCTTGGTTATATTAAAGCTGTTTTGGATTCATTTACTGATTTATTCTCAGTGTTTAGTAACAGGTGAGAAGAGAAGATCTTTTGCTTTCACTAAGAAGTTTATTTAAAAAATTCTTTCCTGAGGCTTCAATTACTGTTACAGTGGATCTCACTTCCTTTTTTAATTCCATTTTTCATTTATCTTCTCACATTTGATACTTCTGTTTCTTCTTCAGGGTTCATTATTTTATATATTTTAAAATTTAATATTTGTCAATATAGTTATTTCTAAGAGCTATTTTTAGTCCTTCATTCTATACTTTTGTTTTTGGATTGGGCTGTATTTGGTCTGAGGATACAAGTAGTGGTTTTTGCCTTTTTGTTTTCTTTTTTCCTTGAAGTTTTTCTATTTGCTACATTATCCCAGTTTCTTCCAGGAATTATTTTTATTTTCTTTCTGGTAATCTTTTTTCTCCTGAGTATCTCTTCAACCTTTTAGGCTTTGCTTGTGTGTTTTGTGATCCTTGGTTTTCTCTGTCAGTATAAAATAAAGCAGTATGAAGTTAGATAAGAAGTGAGGGCGGTAGAAGGAGTCAGCAGCTGTCAGATTTCACTCCAGGAAGGCTTTCCTCTGGGAAAGCCTCAGATGTCCCATAGGGAAAGTTCCCACTCTGTGTTAGCAGTGCTGGTTTTCCTTAGGCAGTTTTTTTTTTTTTTTCTTTAAAATCTGTAGAGAATGGGGAGTGGGAGCACACCAAGGTTGATGTCTGTGCTTGGATCTGTGACTTTCCTCGTATCTCACTGCTCTCTTCTTCCTACATCCAGGGAGGATTTAAATGGCACATCCACCTGCCCATCCCTGTGTAGCCACAAATCTAGCAGTCTGCTTTGCGTCCTTTCCTCACAGTACACACAGTAGCATGTAGCTTTGACCACGTCCTGGGCACTGTTCCAGGCACTTAACCTGTGCAGTCGCTTGATCCTCATAATAAACTTAGAAGGAGAACACAGTTGCCATCCTCATTTTGCACATGAGGAAGCTGAGGCACAGGGAGGTAAGTGCTGTAGAGTGTACTGGAGTCATTCAATAAATGACATACGTGAAATACAAATAAGATGAAAAACATCAGTTCACGGGGAGAGGCAGCGATCTCCAAGTGAGACAGCAAGATGGCTGTGGGATGCTTTTGAGGAACAAGTTCAGAACAGGGTAAATGGTTCAGCAACAAACAGAAGAAACTGCTGAAGCAGCTGAAATTTGCAGATTGCCTCGAAAAAAAGGTGGACCTGAGCGAAGTAAATTTGGAGGTTTTAAAGCCTTGGATAACAAAATGAGTAACAGAAATCCTTGGATTTGAAGATGATGTGATTGAGTTTATATTCAACCACCTGGAAGTGAAGAATCCAGATTCCAAAATGATCCAAATCAACCTGACTGGGTTTTTGGGAAAAAGTGCTAGAGAATTTATGGGAGAATTTTTGGCCCCTGCTGTTAAGTGCACAAGAAAACATCGCTGGAATACTTTCTGCTTTCCTAGAACTAAAGAAAGAAGAAATAAAACAGAGACAAATTAAACAAGAAAAATTGACATTGATGAAAAAGCAGGATGAAGACAAAGATAAGAGATGTAAGAAAGAAAAAGCAGCAGAGAAAAAAGGGAGAGGTGTCAAAGGAGATGCACATCCAGGTCTCCTTCCCCTAGAAGATGATCTTCTCCCTGTCGGGAGGGAGAGCAAGCGCAGTCATTCTCGATCTCCACAACATAAAACCAAGAGTCGGGGCCAGGGAGATGGCTCAGTGGAATAAGCGCTTCCCTGGCAAGCACAAGGGCCTGAGTTCAATCCCTGGTTCCACCAAAAAAAACCCCCAAAAACCCACAAGAGTCTGAGTCCTTCTCCTGCTCCAGAAAAGAAGAAAAAAACCTCCAGAGCTCCCTGAACCTTCAATACAAGAGGTCACATCTACTAGTGACATCTTGAAAGTTCTCAAGCCCGAACCCCGGCCAGAACCTAAAGAACCTACTCCAGAAAAAAATTGCAAAGAAAAAGAAAAGACCCAGCCAAGATCTCAGTCACATTCCAAATCAAGGTCACAAACCCATTCTTTCTCTCCTTCTCATACTCGTCCCGATCAAGATCATATTCATCCAGAAGGCGACCAAGCCCAAGAAGGAGACCATCTCCTCGAAGAACCCCACCACGACGAATGCCGCCTCCTCCAAGGCATAGAAGGAGTAGATCTCCAGTAAGATGAAGGAGGCGGTCATCAGCATCACTTTCTGGGAGCAGTTCGCCAGCCTCCTCTCTTATTCCCTGTCGCCACCAAAGAAACCTCCCAAGAGGACATCCAGCTCCCTCAAAAAACTCATAGGTTATCTCTTCAGCAAGTCTTCCAAGGCGAAGGCACAGGCTATCCCTGCCAGCTACTCCACCACCAAAAACTCATCATTCTCCAACACCCCAACAGTCAAACCATATGAGAAAAGGTCATTTCTGTGTCTCCAGGGAGAACTTCAGTGACTAAACATGAAGGTACTGAGAAGAGAGAATCGCCATCACCAGCACCAAAGCCTAGAAAAGTAGAGTAATCTGAATCTGAAGAAGGTAAAGGTGGTAAAATGGCTGCAGCTGAGTCTCTGCAGCAGAGATGCCAGTACAGACCACAGAACCAGCAGTCTTCATCTGACTCTCCTTGTCCTCTGAAGATGAGCGACCCCAGTGGTCCCACGTGAAAAATGGTGAGGTGGGCCGGCGGCAGAGACATTCACCTCCTGGAGTGCATCTGCATCACCACGAAAGCGCCAGAAAGAGCCCACCCCTCCGTTGCAGATGGGAAAGCGCGGGCAACTACCAGTGACTACACATGGTAGACGGAGAAGCTTCTCCTTCTCCTCCACCCTCTAGAAGATGCCCTTGCCCTCATCAGCTTCTCTGGGTAGTGCAGGTCCCCCACCCCACCGCCACCACTCAGGACTCCCTTGCCTTCCCCAGAAGATGCTCTCCTCCCATTCAGAGGAGGTGCTCTCCTCCTCCACCTCCAAAGAGAAGGATGGCTTGGCCCCTGCCCCCGGCCCCGCCCAAGAGAAGGGCATCACCATCCTACCACCAGAGCCCCGGTCTCCTCCTCTCTGCTTCCCAAATGGAGACGCTCCCCAGCAGCCAAGAGATGCTCACCTTCTGTCTCGTCAAAGCCTAGGAAAGGGTGCTCCAGGGAGGCCTGGTCAGCACAACCAGACAAACGGCATTCTCCCTCACCGCCACCTCCAGCTCCTCAGCCCTCAAGTCTTATACCCGCTCAAAGAGGAACATCGGCCTCACCCCTAAGAAGGCAGTCCCCATCTCCAAGTACCAGGCCCATTGCAAGACTCTCTAGAACTCCAGAACTTGAGAAGACAAAAAAGGCAGCCTCACTGAACCTGTAGTCCGTAGGACAGACTCTATCCTTTCTGCCTGTCTCTGGGTCTCCTGAGCCATAGGCTAAGAAGCCCCCAGCACCCCAGCCCCCTGTCCAGCCTCAGTCGCCCTCCACACACTGGACCACTGCTGTGCTGGCCAGGAAGGCTAAGAGCCCCACACTAAGCCCATCACCAGCCCAGAATTCCAACCAGGAAGGAGGTGAGAAGAAAAAGGATAAGAAACACAAGAAGCACAAAAAACACCGGAAGGAAAAGGCTGTGGCTCCTGCTACCTCTGTGGCTCCTGCTACCCCTGTGGCTGTTGCTGCTGCCCCCACTGCATCAGCACAGGAAGAACCTGAGGCAGCCCCCCAGCCCAAGAGGGATACTGAGAGGGAAGCTGAAGATAAGCCGGATGACTTAGAGAAGCACCTGTGGGAAAAGGCTGCAACCCCTGTGGAAGGCTCAAGTGTCCCCACAATCCTGGGGGGGAATGTTGGTTAGGATGGTTTGTACTCAATTCAGTTTCAAAATGGCTAAGATGTGTTTGAGCGTTAGAATATAACTTTTTTTGTAATGATTGCTAGGTTGAAATTCACCATATGAAAAATGTGGGGCATGGATTTATATTGCAAAAGGTGTCTAGCATATATTAGTGACATTTTTTCATTAACAGATGACATGAATTCACTTAGAGTAAAATATTTTAAGCCAAAAAAATCTCTTTTAAAAAAGTTTAAGTATTATTGGCATTCTTATTGCTTTAAATGCCCCTTACTGTTCCCAGGGAGGCTTTCCCTCTTTTCTTTTTCTTTCTTTCTTTTGTTTACTTCTTATTTGTGTCTGCACACCCATTTACGTTCTGCTTTCAACCTTTTATGGTTTGCAAGCTTGTCCAGAATCAGGCCCCTGTTGGAGTACCACAGAAGCATAAGTGGATGTCCCAATGCCACAGTCTTCCCTGTTGCTTGTGGAATCGCTGCTGAAAGGAATCAGGATTTGAGCTCCAGTTGAGACAGAAAAATGAAAGCTTGTTTTCCAGGACACTAGGCCTATATGGGTGTGTGACATGTTGATTCAGAACACCGGAACTAGATTCTACTCTGTTCTGAGTTTCTTTTCTCTCCTCCCTCCCTTGTCACCAGCCCCCAGCTTATAAAGGCAGTTAAGTTGTCCCAGGAAGGATGGATGGATCCTTCAGTTATAGGAAATCTTTGTTTTCTGAAATGTCATGCCTCCACTCATATTTTTGTCTTATTCTTACAATTGGGATATATAATGTTCAGAGCTCTTGTATTTGGAAGCTGGAAGAAGGACCTGGATTTTAAAATAGTGTCTTGGTTTCACTGTTTTTTTGTTTGTTTGTTTGTTTTTTAAACTAAAGCTATATGAAGCTTGTGGATTAAACAATAAATTTCTAAATTAAAAAAAGTTTATATATTACTTTAAAACATCAAAACTTCAATGGTATGAACTAGGTTTTTCTGTGTTACTCTGTGTTTGAGCAGGGAGTTGACAAATATATGTTCAGTCATAATATTAACGTGCCAGTTCACCTGATGGTGGATCTCAGCAACAGCTGTGCCCAGTTGTTTCTGTCTCCTCAGTCGTGAGTGTGCAGTGTGTTTCCACATCTGCCAACACATTTTCAGTGTTTGTGTATGTGGTGTGTGGTTGCTCTTCACATGAGTGCAGGCATCATTTGGAATCCCTCCTCTGTCCTAGACCTGACTGTGTTGCCTGGAAGATGGATATTTTCTTACCTTGGAGACAGCCGTCCTGGAGGGTGGGCAGGAGGAGAATGAGGCTGCCTGCAGATTTCCGGTGGCTCTTAGCAGCATTTGTTCTTCTGTATCTACTCAGTGAAGCAAATGGTCAGAAAAAGGGTAAGTACATCAATCTTAAAGAACGTGAATTTCAGTTTTGTTTCCATTTTGCCTATAGAAAAAAAAGTCTTTATCCTCCACAGTTTTAGTGGCTAGAATCCATTCCTTTCTAATCTTTTTTGGTTTAGTTTCTTTTGAAAAAGCCTTTAAAGATAGATCAAAATATTCTTTTATCATTAAAAATTAAGGTATAATTTGCATAAAATAATATTCTTCTAGGGTACAAGTTTGTGAGTTTTGACAGTGTACACAGTCATAACCACCAGCACCAAGATGGAGCACAGGCCTATCACCCAGAAAATCCTCCTGGGCCTGGTGCCGGCTTCCCGCTCCCCCATCCCTGCAGGCTGCACTACAATGTAACATAATTGAAATCTTAATATAGTTTATAATGATGTTATTATATGTTTTATGTATTTAAATATATCATTTTTAAATTTAGTAAGAAAGTTACCTACCTAATAGACATTACTTAGCATATTTCTATGAAGACCATTATTATTCTGTTGCCCTTTGGTTTTATTTTTATATTATATCCATAGTTAAACACATCTCTTTTCCCCAAGGTCATTGAATAAATAACTATTATTAGGATTACTGCTGATTTTTAATGTGAGCATTTACATACTTCTGTTTGCTCTCCTGCATAAATAGATGTATAATTTATTGCTACAGTATCATGCCAACTATGTATAAAAATAATAAAAAAAATCTTCTCATAGACATTTGTATAGTTTGCAAATACCCTTTTTACTCTCCTGTTTCCTTATCCTTTCTTTTACTCCTTCTCTCCTTATTTTCCTTCTCTTTTCCCTCTTCATTGTCCTTTCTTTTCATTTTCCATGCAGGTGGCTGTTTTCACTTTGTGGTGCTCACATATTCAATAATGTATGTTATCATGTAGATGGGAGTAAGAAGTAGCAGGACTCGTAACTGCCTGAGTTGCCTGTTACCCTTCAGGCATTTCAGCCCTCCCTCGTGTTTTTCAAAGACTCACATGCGTTCCTGACTGAGGACCTTTCCCAGGCTTCTCAGTAGTCCAGAGTTTGGTCTTGCTGCTCCTGTGGAGGGTGGCAGGCTGGCAGAGCCGCAGCGGCTGCGCGTGCTTACTAGCTTTCCTGGTAGGTGTGGGAGGCACATAGTTTTCATGGAGGTTTTATTTTTATTATCTATTTATTTTTCTTTTCATCTGAGGTTCTTGGAGACTCGTGATGTGCTAGAACTCCAACTGCATCTGAATTTACACATTTGGTTTCTTCCTTAATTTTCTAGTTACCTTGAAGTATGATTCTTTTTGCCCGCCTGATCTTAGAGTGGTCTTGCACCTGGCCCACATTCATTCTTTACCCTTTAGCTTTTGCGAACAAACAAAGCTACCAAAAGAAATGTGAAAACAGTGCTTTCCCATGACAGCAGGGTCGTCTAGTCCTGGAGCACACAAGCCTCTGCAGACCCTGTGTTTGTGTTTATAGCTGAAAACATGTAACAGTTCGCCAGTACGTTCTGTGTTGTGTGTGCTCATGCTGTCTTTTCTTCCCCAGGGTCACCTCGTGATTTGACGTGCACAACTAATAATTTACAAGTATGGGACTGTACTTGGAAAGCACCTGGAGGAACAGGCCATGGTATCATTTATAAAGTTTGCATTGAAGACAGGTAATGGAAATACTTGATTAATTTATACTTACAGACTAGAAGTTATCTTTCTTCTTAGAATATGACAATTTTATTACAGAAACTTTTAAATGAAAGTTTAATTTCAAACTCTATTAACAACCAAATAGAAGCAAGCCCTTATCCCAGCCAGAAGTTTGGGTCTTTCATTATGCAGAGTTCAGAGCGTATCTGCAGGCGTGATGATGTGTTGGGGGCAGTTTTATTGTTCTCTCCCAAACCACTCTCTGTCTACAACAGGTTTAAATGCCTCATAGAAAGCGTCAGTGACCGTGGCTCAGCATGTAGGTGTTGCCTCCCGTGGAAACTGTGTCCGGCAGCTCAGGACTGGTGTGTTTACTTATGGTTTTATGGCCACAGAGACCTATTGCGCCTTTGGCGTACTACTTAGCCTCTTTACTTGGTGACTTCATTTTTAAGGCCGTGATGCTTAAGAAGCAGGTGTCCTGTGTGTGCTGAAGGAATAAAGCAGGAAAAAGTATCTTAGTTACCTTTCTCATTGCTAAGACAAAATATCCAACATCCAAAGTTAAGAGGAGGGAATCTTTGGCTCACAGTTCATAGAGATTTCAGTTCATAGTCAGCTGACTCCAAGGCAGTGTGGCATGGCAGAGGGGCAGCAGACAGAAGAAACAGTTCATGGTAGGCAGAAGGCAGCAGAATAGTGCAGCAGCTAAGCAGCAAGTGAGGAGCAGGAGCCCTGTGTCCCTTATCTCTATCCAGGCTTCCCACCCTTAGGAAGGGTGCATTCTCTCCCAGGGCGGGGCAGCCGTAATCCTAGCATCCCACAGTGAGTCAGGCCCAGCACTGCCTCCTTGAGTCCAGGAGCACACTGCCTAGATGCAGCCACCTCCTTAAAGCCTGGCCTTGACCGCATGAGACTTTGGGAGGGCATCTAGATATAAACCATAATGAAGAAGGATAATTGTCTTTAAGGAAATCTCTGAAAAACTCCCACAAAACACCACTGTTTATGTCTCATTGGCCAGAGCCTGGTCACATAGCTTAACCTAGTTCTAGAAGTTGGGAAATAAGTTCTTCTATCAGTGGGCCCATGATATTACCCATGGTGTTAGGGAGACATGTTGGAAGGAAGTGTCAGGCCTTTTCATTACCCTTCTCCTCCACCATAACCTTGTAGTGGGCTGGAAACTCTTATGCTTAGGGTTGCTTTTGGCTTTCCAGACACCTGAGCACCACCATTGCTTTTCCCTAATCTCAGTGGGATCCTGAGATGCTTAGCAGCACTGGAGGAGTGCGGGTGTGCTTCTCCCAGTCACAGTTTGCTAATGGATAGTTCTGATGTAAGTCAACATGTTTATGTAAATACAATCAGATTGTTCCCATTCAGTATATATTTATTGAGAATTCCTCCAAACCTTGGAGCAATTTGTAAGAATGAGCCAGGTGATGTTGCAGAAATAGCCCTAAATTCCCTAAATCTTGCTCATGAGGAGAAACTGTATTTCTCACTATGTTCTGTGTCTGTCGGATGTTAGCTGGGATTTCCATCCCAGCTTTCTTTCTAAAGGCCCCAAGTACTACAGTTTTGGTAGCAGGGGAAAGAAGGTACACAGCTCGCACTGGCTTTTAGAAGACCCTTCCTGAACTGATAGATGAGATTTTTTCTTATTCAGATCTCTCTGGTTAAGTATAGCCACATGGCCATGCCTTGCTTCAGTGGGGTAGAGAGGAGTCCTACTGTGAGTCCAGAAGGAAAGATCCCCCCAAAATTTGACAGATAGTATGAATGCCAGCTTCAGGTCACCTTAAGTGAGTAACTTAGTTCTGTTCCAGGAGTTCACAGTGAAAAGTAGCAAACCTGTGGGTCACATGCACTTGGAAGCTTTATGTGAAATGTAAGGAAACGGAAACAAACAGTGTGGAGGTCTAGGGGAGCTGTTAGAAGACTTGTGGTGATAGGAGGTGTGCTCAGTTCTCTGCAGAGAAAGAACCAAAGGACATTCCACTCTGGATGAGATTTAGGTGTGGTGGCTTGAATAGATGAAATGATGTCATGTGGAGAATTTGGCTGGTCTGGGATTGTGGGGCCTAAAAACACCTCCGCACATGAGGCTAAGAAGGAAGTGACCAGGAGTCAGGTCTCTAGTTGAAATGGGTGCTGAGGAAAGGCCTGTGCTAGGTAGTAGGTGAGGGTTCCCTACATAGAAGGAAGATTCCTTTGCATTAATTGAATTATTCATGAGAAGTTATATATATTAGAATAGCAAAAGAACACTTATTGTTTTCTCAGGAGAGTCAAAGGGCTGCAGAACCAGGACATCAAAGAGATACTAAAAAGGGAATTGGAAGCCTTTTGAAAGCAGAACTGACAAATTTTGTTAAAGCTGGGGCTGGGGAGATGGCGCAGTAGAATAAGTGTTTGCCAGGCAAGTGCTAGGGCCTGAGTTCAATCCCTGGTTCTACCAGA